>PVJS01016340.1:20647-37711 GCA_004027185.1 Glis glis
CCAAAAGCAGGGGCAGATCAGCCAATTAAACCTTTTTTTCTAGCCCCCTTTGTTCATTTTCACAGAGACAGATAGGTCAGGTATCGCTGATTAACAGGTGTTGTCTGGTTAACAAGGTCAGGGGGCTACCATTCAGTGTCTAGCTGGGCTAACAGCCAATTTTTAGCTGACCAAGGTCAACCTTGGCTGCAGCTCTCGGTTGACAACTTAGAGTCAAGAAAAGGATTTTATTGTCCTCCCCGAGTAGGAGAGCTTGTTCTCACTATTGGCAATTGATACCTATTAGTAATCAATGCGAACCCAATCCCCATCAGTGGTACAGGAGCCTAGCCTTGCAGGATTGCCGAGCAAACACAAGAAGGGAGGCACAGAGAGGACAGCTCAGGACCTCCCCAACCAGGTCACAAATGGTCCCTAGAGCAGGGTGCAGTGGTGCACACCTGTGATCCCAGTATTTGCGAAGCTAAGATAGGAAGATTGCGGATTTGAGGCTAGCCTTAGCAACTTAGCAAGACCCACAGCAACTCAGCGAGACCCTGTTTCAAAATAAAAAATAAAAAGGGCTGTGGGTATAGGTCAGAGGTAGAATGCATCTGGGTTCAATCCCCAATAACCCCCCCTACACACAAAGGCCTGTAACCAGAAGTGTACAGGTATGCTCAGGGCCTGAGGTCTGGGGGAGACAGACTTTGGGGCCCCTTGAATGATGTGAAGACGTGGCTACCATGAAGTTACCTGAGGCAAGAAGAAAACTATTTTGAGCTTTACTCTGAGCCATGCATTTATCCACATATGGATGTTACCCATGTTGTTTCATTTTGTCTCCAAATGATTCAGTGAGAAATGTACATAGGGGGCACTGTGCCCGGCCCTGAGTTCCTGAGGTGTTGGCGCACCATTCCTGTCCTCAGACAGCCTCTGTCCACTGGGGGAGCAGACAGGCAAACTGCGGTTCTGGAGAAAGTGGTAGAATGTGGGAGATGCTGGAAGGTATGACCTATTGTATGAGTAACACTTGGAAGTGCTACAGTTTCAGTTTCATTGTGGGTCCTTTCCATAGCTCAGTATAGAAATAATGAGCCATAAAACTCAGTTGCAAAGTAAAGTAGGATTTATTAATGTGACAGGAGAAGTCTCAGGCACAGAGAAGGGTGTGATGGAGTGCTCCAAAAGAAACATCTTGTCTCCCAGATGTCGGCTTCCTTATCTTTTGTAAAATGGGATGTGAGGACAAGCTCGTCTGTCACCCCAGGCTGGATGTTAGAATAAGCTGGTCTCAGGATATGCCTTTATCAGCCATTTGAATAGTCACAGGGTCTTTTCCTGAGTCCTGACTGCCAGAGACCGGAACATTCCCCTCTGTCTTATAATCTTGCATATATCCGTAGGCATCGGAGCGGGGCATTGTATGTCCAGTCTGTCTGCTTCGAGCTGGAAGGGGACGATGTGGGGCCCCAGGATTAGGGTGTATGCAAGTAATATGTCACACTGGAGAATGTCCCAGATCCCCGTGACTGTCCAAGGGACTCTTACAGATATTAATTCATGGTTCCATCTGGAGCACCATCTGGAGCTTGATGGCTTCAATCTTGTTGTAGACAAACTTGACCACATAATTTAGTAGACATGGGCTGAATATAAGCATCAGTAGAATGACCACTAAGGTCCCAAAAGAGTTGGGAACCACGTCCTGGAGGGCAAAAGTCTTGAAAGTTCCCATACTGAAGAACTGTCGACTTTATTGACGTTATATAACCATGATGCTTGCTCATATATTTTGTTGATGTTGATCTTGACTGTCCCTGATGTATTAATGTAGTGCAACAGGTTTTGTTTAAGGTTCCACATACGCCACTTTTGTCTGCAAGCAGATAATAAATGACCATTCGGTTGTCAAATACCACCCCCACTAAGGATTCATGGGTCATTTTGAGGCCTTGTAAAGCGTCGCCAGTGCTGACCATGAAGGTTTCAAGGATATGGTTTGGAATTTTAATAGTGGTCTTGTGATATGCAAACCCTCCCCAAGGGGCTAGTAATCCAATGGCTAATGCGGCCCCTGCCATCAGGAGCAGTAATTCTTAGTGCGCAGCGGTGTCCTTTTTATGTTGAATACTTTTACCGCATAGAAGCTGCTGGTCACCTGATCCAGAGCACACTGGCCTTGAAATGCTTATTGTTGGTGCAGGCATATGCTAAAGCTGTATGAGGGAACGGAAAAGCCCATTGGAGAGTTAGAGCTATGGAGCTTAATTCGAGGGTGACCACACAGGAAGAGATATACCGTGGGGGCACAGGCTTGTTGGTTGGTAGAAGCTCTAAACCTCTGAGTAAAGTTAGTGAGCCATGAGGGTTTATTGTTGCAGTTGGGAGTTGAAAATAGTTGGCAGGATGGCCTAAATTTGGGAGTTCTTTCTGTTCCCATCCTCCCCCCAGAGATCCCGCCCACATACCGCAGTGAGAAGTATTGTATGGACCAAATTCTCTAGGGTGCCAATGAGTCCGATTAGCTCGGCAAGTACTCTGACAGGTCCAGTCGGATGCAGGAAGTATGAACGTAGGGAGGAGGATTTCCATGCAAAGCCTTGTAATAAGGAATTTAGATAGATCATTTGGATTCCAAAAGAGACTCGAAAGAGAGCAGGGACTTTGATGAAAACAAGCAGGATGAGGGTGACATTTGGTTGTGCCTAGGCCATTGCAGGTACAACAGTAGGTGTTATTGGGGCAATAATAAAACCCAACTGCCAGGTTTTTGGAAAAGTTTGTTCATGGTGACAAATCTAAACAGGTTAGAGCCATCAGGTGTGGTGGCGCACACTTGTAATCCCAGTACTTGGGAGGCTGAGACCGAAGAATCGCAGGTTCAAAGCCAGCCTCGGCAACTTTGCAAGGCCCTCAGTAACCTAGTGAGACTCTGTTTCCAAATAAGAAATGAAATCGGGTGGGGGTGTAGCTTGGAGGTAGAATGCTGATGGGTTTAATCCCCAGTACCAAAAAAAAAAAAAAAACACCCAAACAGGTTAGAGCCAGGTGTGGTGGTGCACACCTGTAGTCCCAGTACTTGGGAGGATGAGACAGGAGGACCACAGGTTCGAGGACAACCTCAGCAAGTAGTGAGACTCTCATCAATCTAGTGAGACCCTTTTCAAAATAAAAAATAAAATAGGGCTGGGGGTGTAGCTCAGAGGTAGAATGTCCCTGGGCTCAACCCCCAGCACCACCAAAACATCACCAAAAAAAAAACACCAGGTTATATTGGGAGTTTTGTCATTAGTTAGGGAGACTAACTGAGGATGGCTCAGATCCAAGGAAGCATTGTTTAAGTAGACAGGTTTGGGAGGGTTGCTAAAATTATTTAGTAGATGAGGGGTGCTCTTAGAAATGGGTTGAGAATGACATATCCAACACTCTTGTAACAATTCACCCTCTGCTATTACTTGGGTGAAATTTTAAAGAAGATCGTGAGCCCAGAATGAGTCAGATCTGTCAGAAAGGACTGCTCCCATTCCTAAGGTTACAATTGCTAAGAATATGATGGAAACCCTCAGGCAGTAAGCACAGGACCATTAATGCATAATAGAGAACCACAAATAACCCAAAGAAAGCCACAAATAACCCAAAAGAAGGGAGATGAAAGAGCATCACCATTAATCATGTATCTACTTATCACTAGGTGTCTTCTTGGACAGGAGTTTAAGTCCCTTTAGTGGCTCACAGGAATATTCTGAGGTAGTTTCAGGTGCTTCAGGAGTTGGTGATGGACCCTCAGCCGTTCACCGCTTGACTCTGGTATGGTGTATCCAGGGATCAATGCCAGGTACCTTAACAATTGTTGGGGCAAAGAATGAGGGAATATGGGCCCATCTAGGGGTTTTCCTTTTTGTCTATAGATTTTATTAGGTTCCCTGGGCAGAACAAAGGCTCTCCCTTTCCCACTGGCACCTTTTGGAATTTGCCCAAAGCTTGTTGATAGGTGGCCAGCTGGGTGACATAGTCTGATAATATCTGGGATTCTCAGTCTAATACTATGTCCTGAAACAGGAAAGGCCTCCCATATAATTTTTTGAAGGGTATAAGATTTATTTTGCCAGGTGTGTTGTGAATCCACATTAGAGCCATAGAGAGTAATTGCCACCAGGGGTCTTGTACTTCTTGAGCCAATTTGAGGAGGTGTCTTTTTAATATCCTGTTGGCCCTTTTTGAGGTAGGATAGAAGAATAAAATATTAGGTAGAAAGGAGATCGTGATGGCTGGTGCCGCAGTTGCTGCTTGCTGAAGTGCCTCACATGAATGACTCTGGGTCCAAAATTATTTCCTAATATCGGAGTCGGCTGAGGAGGAGCCAGGCAATTCTCCTGGCTATCTGTAGCCAGCATCCCTTTTTATTAAGGGGTTAAACAAAGCAAATGGCAAGGAGGTGATGAGTTAAGTTCAGGCTAAGTTTTAGGAAAATTTAGTCACAAACTAAGGCTAGGGAGAGGGAAGGTGAACATTTCAGGGAGAATAGGAGGTCATCAAGGTCCACTTTTTAGTCCCATCCAGTCCAAGGAAGCTTGTCTGCTTGTGGACAATTTCCGCTTAGCATGTACTGTGTACATGGTTAAACCAGTCTGAAATGGTGACCTTATTGCATGGGCTAAGATGGCTCCCAACAAGAGATGAATTGGGATGGAAAGGGAAAATATAGTTCTAAAGTCTAGAAACTTCATAATCCTTAACTTTACCTACAGGGCCTGCTCTTTCTTAGACAAAAGCCCTTAATGGACCACACTTTTAATTATAATAGTCTACCTGTTCTGTCCTTGTCTGAGGCAAAGGTCTTCAATACGCCTAGCCTACACTTTTAATCATAATGGCCTATCTTCACACCTGAATTCGTGGGATGCTGGATAAACGACAACAAAAAATTCCCAAAGGAAGTCTCATGTTTGTCAATCCCAGCACCCTATCTTCATGCCTTAACTTCCTGGGATGCTTGGCAAACAAAAATCCCAAAAGAAGTTCCACCTTTTGTCAAACCCAGGCATCACCCAGCACCCACCAATGAAATGGTGAGAACCTGAGGATTCAAGGAAAGACCGCCATCCCGTGTTACCCCATCCCCGCCATGTGACCCTAGCTACACCCTCTCAGAGTCCCTTATAAGAGAAGGATCGCAAAGACCCCAAGGGTCTCTCACTTTCAAGGTGGCCCACATTCTCCTTTGAACATGTATCCCCACTTTTCCTAAATAAAACCTCTGTCTTTGTCTCTGACCAGCGCGTGCTGAAATTCTTTTCGACACAGAAGCCAAGGACCCCAAAGGTCCTGAGGTGAGTTTCCCATCCCCAAACCTGGGAACGCCTCAGGACTCTCCACAGAATTATCATGTTTTCCCATGACATTTCTACTTTCCCAGAGGATTGGGGATGCCAAGCACAGTGCAGATTGAAGTCAGTGCCTTGGGTAACCTCAGATTTGAAGGTCAGCCCATTGTCACTTTGTAATGAGTGGGGAATAATTTCTTGAAGTAGAATTTTTACTACCTCCTGTGCTTTTTCTGATTTGCAAGTAAAAGCCTCTACCCACCCCGTGAAGGTATCTACTAACACCAACATCACTCTGTCTCTCTTCCCTCCTGATAAGTGAGTAAAATCAATTTGCCAATCTTCCCCTGGGTATGTACCCCTGTACTGTCTGCCTGGTGGGCTTAATAGGCTAATTTTAGGGCTAGTCCTGAGGCAGATTTCATATCCCTGCATGATGTGACTCATGGTTTCCTGAAAATGCTCTCTGGTGAATAGCCTTGAGGCTAGTTTCAAGTACTTATCTCTCCCCAAGTGGTGCATCTGATGGAGGGTTTTGAGTATTTTCCATTGCAAATTTTGAGGTAGCCATGTCCTTTTATCAGAGGTAACCCACCATCCTCAATAGTCCGTAATGCACCCCTGTCGGTTAGCTTTGGCATCCTCTTCTGGGGAATACACAGGCCTCACGTAGGGCAATGATGACAAGATCCCACAAGACTGAACAGGTAGTTGTTAGGCCTGTGTGAGTGGCAGCTTCTCAGGCTGCCCTATCAGCCAGGTTTTTGCCCTGAGTGACAAGGCCTGTCTCTTTTTTTGGTGTCTCCTGCGGTGCATTATGGCCACCTGTTTTGGTCACAGGATGCCCATTTATAAGTCTATAATCTGGGGCTTGTGTCTAATGGGGGATGAGATGAAGTGAGGAGTCCCCTTTCCTTCCATATGGCTGTTTGGGCATGAATGAACAGGAAGGCATATTTGGAATCTATATAGATATTAACCCTTTTTCCATCAGCCAAATTAAGGGCCCTAGTCAGTGCTATTAGCTCAGCCAATTGGGCATTAATGGTGAGCAGCAGTGGTCCTGCTTCTCTCACTTCAAAGGGTGTAGCGATGGCATAACTGGCATATCATACCCCCTCTTTTACAAAGGAGCTGCCGTCAATGAATAATTCATCGTCTGGATTAAGAAAAGGCTGGTCTGTTAGGTCTTGTCAGGGCACCCAAAGGTGTGTTAATATCTCCTCGCATGAATGGATGGGGCCTTCCATGTTCCTGGGCACGACGGTGGATGGATTGAGGCCCGTACATTTCTTTAATAATATATCAGAGCCATCCATAAAGATAGCCTGATAGTTAAGGATGTAGCTGTCTGAGAGCCACAGATGTCCCTTTGACTCTAATAGGCTCCTGAGATCATGGGGGGTTTGTTCTGTAAGATGCCTCCCTAATGTTTGTTTTTGGGCCTGAGGGATTAGGGTACCCACTGAGGCCTTTTCCTTTAAGTAAGCTGGCCATCCACGAGCTACAGGGTCAGGTTCTTTGCTGAGCTAACCTACCAGTTGCAGAGTTCCTCCCTTATCCTTTGTCAACACTCCCAATGCTACCCCCTCTTTTCGGGGATATACAAATAGAACTTATCTTGTGTAGGCAATCCTAGAGCTGGTGCCTCACTCAGGGCCTGTTTTAACTGTCGAGAGCCATCTTAGAACCGCACAATGAGATTAACATCTTGGACCGGCTCAAGCTGAGTACATAGTATTTGACTGGGTGAAATTTGTCTGCAAGCGGACAAATTCCAAGGGACCTGATGTAATCAATAAAGTGTGGTCTTTGATGTCTTCTCCACCCAGTAATGCTTAACCCTTACTTCCTCTAAGTTTGTCACATGACTACTTCACTGTCCTTCCCTATCTTAACCCGTGACATTTTACTGGCTTCTGTGTTTGATCAACTTTTATGATGCCTTGTTTTAAAGTTTCTATAAAAGTCAAGTGCTGGCTGTAGGATTCAGGAGATTCTAACTGCTTTCTCTAACCGCCCCAATTATTAAACATACTTTTCTCCATATTATCACATCTGCCTCCATTACAATCATTTTTGTGCCAGAGACTTCTCTTCGGTAGCCTCCTGGAGCAGCAACCTTCTGTGGTAGGACCACGGAACAAGTAACGTACACTACAAGGTGGGACAGGGTGACAGAGCAAGTAGCGTCCGCTATATATTTAACCTTTTAAATGCCTGTTTTGCTTTGGGAGGCACTCTGGGAGTTTAGGACATTCCTGGCATTCTTTAAGAAATCTGTACAAGGGTCGGGCTATCTGGCAATGCCAGCTGGTACACCGGATCCCCAGTTTCCGGACTCCAAAGGGACACACTGAGGGCCCTAGGGACAAAGGGTTTATTAACTTTGGAGGAAGGGGACCCCCCTTAAGTTTCTGTCTTCTCTCTCAGATGGGAAATCGGATATCAATACCTTCAGATTCTCCATTGGGATGCATTTTAAAGAATTGGGAGAAGTTTGATCCTGAAATTTTAAAAATAAAAAGGATTGTTTTCTTTTGTAATATTCCTTGGTTCCAATACCCATTAGATAACCAAGAAGCATGGCCCCTAAACGGGAGCCTAAACTTCAACACATTATAACAACTAGATCTCTTCTGCCACAGGGAAGGAAAATGGGGGGGTTGCTTATACCCAACCCTTCTTTGCTTTAAGAAAATGGCCAGACCTTTGTTGAGGATACAAAGTTAACCCTGCCCTTATGGCCTTACAGGGACAGACCATCCCCAAACAGGGGGATCTCCCAGCTTTGGAGGCTCCCTCAGAGGAACTGGCCAATTCTTCAGTACCCTCCAAAGGTTCAAACAACAGGAGGCCTCTAGAGCACTCTACCCTTCACTACCACTCCCAGACCCTAGTCCCCCATATCCAGGGTCACCCCCCACCCGCATCTAAGGTATGTCCCTTACAGGAGGTGGGTAGAGAATTTGGACCAACACAGGTACAAGCCTCCTTCTCTCTAAAAGATCTTAAGCAAATTAAGCAAGAACTAGGAAAATTCTCTGATGAACCAGATCGATATATAGAAGCTTTCCAGCACCTAGTTCAGGCTTTTGGTTTAACTTGAAAGGAAATAAACATCATTCTAGGACAGATCTATCATAGTCAGAAAGACAAAATGCTGAGGCTGCAAAGGAATTCGGGAACCATATATACTTAATAAACTCCAAATATCCTATCGGGGCAGCAGCTGTCCCCACGATAGATCTTAAGTGGGTTTATAATGAAAGCCTCAAAATATGGTCAAGAGACCACTTTCTTGCCTGCCTTTCAGAGGATTAAGGAACAGCAGGGTTGAGCTCATTAATTATACTAAGTTAGCCACCATAGATCAGGAACCTAATGAAAACCTTACAGCTTTCTTTGAGCAACTCTTATCAAACACCCTTCCATGGACCCAGGGTCTTTGGAAGGAAAGCTCATTCTCAAGGATAAGTTCATCACTTAGCTCTAGGCATTAGGAAAAAATTACAAAAGAATTACAAAAAATTATGAAATTACTGGGGCCTGGCATTCCATCCTCCTCCGAGTAGCCACCTCTGTTTATTATAACAGAGATCAGGAGGGAGAACAAAAGGCCCTGGAAAAGGAAAACAAGAAAGAGGAAAGGCAAGCCCAGTTACTGGCAGCCTTGCAAGGTTGACCACTACATTCCAGCAATGTCCCCCGCAGATCCCTTGAGGGCAGATGCCACATCTGCCAAAAGCCAGGGCACTGGAAGCAAGACTGCCCCAAATGGGAAAAACCTCTTCTAAGTCCTTGTCCACAGTGTGGAATAAAGGGCCACTGGAGGATAGATTGCCTTGAGGGATGAAGGGTGCCCAGGTCAGATGCCCTCCAAATGGTGGCCACAGACAGAGGGGAACCTCAGAACCTGTTGGCTCCAGGCCAAGTCATCACCATACACGGGACAGAGCCAAGGGTTACGAGGGTCACACTGGTTGTGGCAGGTAGGTCCATTGGTTTTCTCCTTGACACAGGAGCCTCCTATTCTGTCCTGACCTCTTATTCTGGGAGACTTACTCCCAATTCCTTTAGGGTGATGACCAAGTACTTTACACCTCCCCTTTGCTGCCTTTGGGAAGGCTATTTACTTGATCGTTCCTTCCTGGTTATGGCTGAATGTCCAGTCCTGTTACTAGAAAGGGACTTGCTTGCAAAGATGGGGGCACATCTGGTCCTCTATGTTTCCCAAGAAAGCCCCTCACTTGTCCTGGCCTTAACAACTGACATATCCCAGGACCTCATTTCAAAAGATCAAAAAAAATTCCCCATAGAGTCCCAAGTTTGGGATGTGGGGATCCCTAGGCATGCAAGGCATGCAAAAATGGCTTATCCTGTGGAAGTCAGCCTCAAGGATCCCACAAACTTCCCTTGCCACAAACAGTACCCTCTGAAGGCAGAGACCTTAGCCGGCCTTCAGCCACTGATTTCAAAGTTCCTAAAACATGGGCTCCTAGTGCCCTGTAACTCCCTGTGTAACATCCCAATTTTGGCAGTTAAAAAGACAAATGGAGAATACGGGTTGGTTCAGGATCTGAGGACAATTAATGAGGCAGTGGTTCCCATACACCCAAGTAGTGCCAAATCCCTATAGGTACTTCTGGGAAAAATTCCACCTAATACTTAGTGGTATTCAGTTCTAGATCTCAAAGATGTTTTTTTCTGCATTCCCTTAGCCACAACATCACAGTATTTGTTTGCTTTTGAGTGGGCAGAAAATGGAGGAAAAGACCCAATAATTGACCTGGACAGTCTTGTCCCAGGGATTTCAGGACAGCCCCCATTTGTTTGCACAAGCCTTAGCCAGAGATTTAGATGAACTTTCTCTGGATAAAGGTTTACTCCTACAGTATGTAGATGACCTCCTCATCGGCTCCCCAACCCAAGAACTGGTAGAAAAGCATGCCATATAAACTTTAAACTTTATAGCTGACCAGGGATATAAATCCTCAAAATCCAAGGTCTGACTCATACAACAAAAGGTCACTTATCTGAGAATGATAATAACTCCTGGAAAAAGGGCCTTATCCCCAGATAGAACACAGGCCATCCAACAGCTGCCCCCACCAACCACATGCCGACAGCTCCAGTCCTTTTCAGGCCTACAGGCTACTGTCGACTATGGATATTAGGATATGGGGAAATAGCTAAACCTTTATATGAACCCCTTAAAGGAGGAGATGAAAGGAGACCCTTAATGTGAGAAAGAGAACAGGAACAAGCCTTTATTAAACTCAAACAATTACTCCTCCAAGCCTTAGCTCTTGGCCTGCCTCAGATGGATAAGTCCTTCCAACTATACATGGCAGAGTGATAAAGAACTTCCCTTGGAGTGTTGATCCAATACCTAGGACCAACCAAATGTCCTATAGGGTACTTATCCAAAGGGCTAGATTCTGCAGCTTGGGAATGGCCTGGTTGCTTACGTCCCATAGCAGCAACAGCACTCCTAGGCCTTTAAGATAATACCAGGAAGGCCCCTTGAGGTGTATACACCCCCATCAGGTGGCATCTCTTTTGGAACTTAAAGGAACTTACTGGCTGACTGACAGCAGATTGCTAAAATACCAAACCCTATTGCTAGAAAACCCGGATATAACCTTGCACAGGTGCACCTCCTTAAATCCAGCCAGCCTGCTCCCTCTTCCAGAGGAGGACTCCACACTCCCTCAACATTCCCATGAGGAAGTCCTAAGCCTCTCTCATGCCAGCAGAGAGGAACTCAGGGATCAGTCCTTAGACAATCCTGACCTTGTTTGGTTTACCGATGGCAGTTCTTTTGTGGATAGGGGAGTCAGAAAAGCTGGCTATGCAGTGGTATCTACCTCAGAAATTATTGAAGCTAAACCTCTCCCACTGGGAACCTCTGCACAATTGGTAGAGATAATAGCTTTAACTCAGGCCCTTAAAATGAGTAAAGACAAGCATCCAACCATTTTCACAGACTCCAAGTATGCCTTCTTGCTACTTCATGCCCATGCCACTGCCTGGAGAGAAAGAGGCTATTTAACCTCCCAAAATAGCTCAATCAACTATGGCCCTCAGATACTAGAACTTCTTGAGGCAGTAAAACTTCCCCAAGAAATTGTAGTAGTTCACTGTAAAGGGCATCAGAAGGGAACCAGTGAGGTCATACAGAGCAACCAGGCTGCTGAGAAGGCAACCAAACAGGCAGCCAGGTCAGTCAGCATGGAACTGCCCTTAATTCCCTCCATACCCCCCAACACATATCTCCCCACCTACACCCCTGAGGAAATATCTTGGGACAAGGAACAGGGATATGTCCAAGAGGCAGATGGATGGCTCCGATGGGTACCATCATCATCTCCCACAAGCAATACAGTGGAAGGTTCTAAAGGGCCTGCATGACTCCTGTCACTTTGGAAGAGATCATCTCTCTCTCCTTAGCAAAAGGCTATTTACTGGAAAGGGACTATATATAAGACTTTAGAGAGAGTTGTTCAGGCTTGTGAACCTGGGCCATTCATAATCTACAAGGAGGGAGGCCACCTCCCTTGATAGCACCGACACAAAGACACGGAACATACCCAGGGGAAGACTGGCAGGTAGGCTTCACCCAACTACCCCCCTGTCAGGGATTCACATATTTGTTGGTATTTGTGGATACTTTCATAAGCTGGGTAGAAGCATTACCTACAAGGAAAGAAAAGGCTACTGAAGTGGCTAAGGCTCTTCTCCAAGAAATCATCCCCCTATTTGGACTTCCCATGTCCTTTCAAAGTGACAATGGGCCATCTTGTGTCTCTGAGGTAACCCAACAAATAGCTAAAGCCTTGAGGATAAAATGTTATCTATACTCCTGGAGATCCCAATCCTCAGGCAAAGTGGGAAGAGCCAACCAGAATCTAAAACTACATTTCAACAACCTCCATCAGGAAACAGGCTTACCATGGAAAAAGGTACTTCCTCTGGCACTCTTGCAGATAAGTTTCACCAATAGCAATGCTAAAACTTAGCCCTTATGAAACTTTATATGGTTGACCTTTCCTCTGGTCAGACCTCCTCCTGGATGAGGAACAGGTTACACTTACCCAGTATGTAACAGTCCTTGATGAATACCCACAAGCTCTCTGAGAGTTTGGACAAGAGGTTCTCTCCTCCCCCTGGGGGCTCAACGAAACCCTTCTACCAACCAGGGTCCATCGTGCTAATTAAAACCTATTGTGACAACCAGACAGGTAACCAACTGGCCCCACTTTGGAAAGGACCCTTTCCTGTTCTTTTGTCCACTCCTACAGCCATCAAGGTACCTGGAATTGCCAGCTGGATCTACCACTCCAGGGTCAAGCCATGGGCTACATTGGATGAAGCTGTTCATTCTCCAGAATTACCCACAAACAACTATACCTGTACACTCATAAAAGACCTCCAGATCCTTTTCAAAAGACAAATGGATAAGTAGATTCCCTTTAACTAAACACTCCTCTATCATCTCTATCTTCCTACAACACAAGTAGCTGAAAGGCTACTATAAGCTGCTAACTCCTCCTAGGCCCATGCCTGTTGGCTATGAACATTAGACTTGATTACAGTGGCCAAAAGAAAATAGGCATTATACTTCAGAAAAATGCTGCTTTTATGTCAATAAATCAGTTCATGTGCAAAAAGTATTTGACGCTTAACAAAAAGGGCATCCAACCTGAGGGAGCAAGCTACCCAGGAATGGATATCAAAAAACAGTCCTGGCTTTCTCAGCTTTTGCCTTTCATGGGAGCCTTGACCACAATATTCTTACTCTTACTCTTTGGCCCTTATCTCCTGAACATGCTAATGAAGTTTGTTTCTTCCCTACTCCAGGTTATCAAAGCTTCAAACAAAACTCAAGCTAGACTGCCAGCCCCTCTCTACAGAGGATGCTGACCACTATTGGGGAATCCTGGACCAACCTGCCTCCTGGGAAAGAGCTTCTCTTGTCCCAACACATGCCCTGCCCTGACACACAGCAAGAGCAGGAGGCTCTGACGTGTCTACATCCCTATCCAGCTCAAAGAAATTACAGAAGACAGATGTTTGCCCTTGTCCCCTAAATGATTTCAGGGTCTCTAGCTCTTGAGGGGGGAATGTTAGGTAGTTAGATAGAAAAAATAAAATAGAGAAGAGAGAAGAAGGGACGGAAGAAGGCCTTCCCGAAAGTAAAGACAGGCCCCGCCCAGCTGTGGTGAGACTTCCAGCCTATTACATTGCAGCTAGGTTTCCCACACGACACAATCCTATGCAGCAGCACTAAGCTGTGACTTGAAACCCAAAATGAATATACATAAAAGGGATGGATGTTCTGGGGGCTTTAAAAAAGCCCACCATGCATCATAGGGGCTCTCTTGCTCTCTCTCCTCTTCACTCTGCTCCCAGACTCTCCTGTGGAATTTATCCAATAACGTTTCTCATGAATACCTAATGGCATCTTCTGGATGAAATCTTTCATTCAGCAGACAAGAATCAGGGTACTCACGGCCCTATAACAAGTGCCACCTCATTTTTGATGGGGGGCTTCTTGGGACTGGAAGGAGGCTGAGATACCAGATAGCCACATTCCAGGGGCAGCTGGGGACAGCGGGGCCAGGGAGGAAGAGGGCTGTGATAAGGCGGGTGGAGGGCTGGGCAGGGGCACTGGCTACAACAGAGATGCGGCGACGAGACAAGAAGGAACCCGGGATCTTGATGCAGACACGCAGCTTGCTCAGGGTGACTCCCTTCTGACCCGTGGCAGTGACTCTTTCCTGCAGGCAGGGTGCAGGACTGGAGAGTGGGGTTTGGGGCCCGAGAGCCCAGGAACAAGGTGAAGCCTCTCTTTTTTGTGTGGTACTGGATTTGGGAGCCAAACAGCTCTCCTTTCGACCTCCTGAATCCCCTGGAAGCTTCCCAGTCACAGTAGGTTCCCCTGCCAAAGCCATTTATAACTCCCATTCTGGGCTCTGCTTGACGGCCGAGCTCCCCCATCAGGGAATAGCTGTGAGGGAGGGGAGAGCATATTTGTGTGTGATGTGCTGGGTACAGGCCTGGCTAGAAGGCTGTAGCAGAACTATTATAGATACCAGCAGAATGAGAAGCCTGGGGGCTGGGAAGTGGAGAAGTTCCCGGATGTAGGATTTGGACAGGCAGAAAGGGGTTCACAGCAAGCAGGCTGTCCAGGGCCTGTCTGCAATGCCTTGGCTGAAAGCATGGGGCTAGGCAAAGAGTGGGAACCAAGGAGGATTTGAACTAGAGATATCCCTTAAATGTACACTCGTGCTAGTCTATGCAGGGCACAGGTCATGGGGGTTAGGTGGGGGAATTTTGAGGTGTAGAACCCCTACATAGCTTGCAGTTTTGTTGGAGAGGTAAAGGGCTGCGCCATAAATTGGTGCCGGCTGTGCAGGGTGTGGTCAGGCCCATGAGATGGTTGACGCCATCTCTTCTCTGCAGCTTGTCCCAGAGAAGGGGAGGGTGCAGAGGGAAGTCCTCTCTCTTCCTCATAGGCCTTAGGGAAGGCCTCCTAGACATGGTGGGACGTTGGCTGGCTTAGAAGACTTTGAAGATGTGGAGGTGGGAGAGAGGGAGGGCATTCCTGACTTGACGTGGGAGACAGGGATCTGCAACAAAGTTAGGGAGGCTGGAAAGTTCCATCTATTTTCAGGGAATGGTGAGAAATCCATCTGGTTATGGGAGCTTTTGAAAGCTTTGGATGAACACAATGAGGCATGCAAGCAGGAACCTTGGGAGGCCCCAGATCTGGGTGTACGGGATGGGGTAGAGGTGATGGGGCCACATTGAGGCCCCTCAATGGGAGGCACAGAGGTGAAAAGAGAAGGAGGGGACCTTATGCAGTCACATGCCGTGGGCATCCCTGAGCCAAGCTTCTGAGAATGCTGGGCTGGATACCCTGTCTTCACAATGGGAGAACTCAGAGACAACTGACCCGCTGAGTGCCAGGCTGGATGTGAAAGAAGACAGGCTCTTGTAAGAACAGAACACCACCTCCAGGAGGCTGTTTATTAGCAAGAGAAGATTCTGGTTCAGGCCGTGTGCCAGGTCAGCAGGGCAGCCGCACTCAGCTCTTCATCTTGTGTC
Organism: Glis glis; assembly: GCA_004027185.1. NCBI lineage: Eukaryota > Metazoa > Chordata > Mammalia > Rodentia > Gliridae > Glis > Glis glis. The sequence continues at coordinate 36,070 of PVJS01016340.1, forward strand.
CTGTTTTCTTCTGTTTCTTTAGTGATGTGGACCATGGGGGTGCCCTGGGCCGGGTGGGTGCCAACCAGGTCCTGGGGGGTGGCCATGGCCAGGGGGGTGCCAACCAGGTCCCGGGGGGTGGCCATACCCAGGACAGGGGCCTGGGCCATGGCAAGGGGGAGGGCACCAGGGCCTGGGGGGTGGCCTTACCAAGGACACTAGCCAGGGCAAGAGCGAGGGGCGGTGCCCTCCAGGTCCTGGGTGGTGGCCACCATGGCCATGCCCCTGTGAAAAGCCAAATGAATCTGAGTCAGAATTCAAGGTCAGTGCCAGTCTCACCTGCAATCACTCGTCCTCGCCCCACCTCCCAGGGACTCAGGATTCCCGGGCAGTAGCACGGGGTTATGGTGGGGCTGGTGGCAGGGGAAGCAGATGACTGCTCCTAGCCCTGGGCCTGTTGTCTTGATGAAGCCGCTGGAGCACTGAGCAGAAAAGGGGGAGGGACCTAGATTTACTGGTTTGCATTCCTTGAGCTGAGCTGCGGCTCCCACTCTCTGGACCTGAGTTTGCTTTATCAGTACCTAAGAAGCGAAGTCATTTCATCTTCCCTCTTCCTTCACCCAGGGACCCTTGCAGAGAGATTTCAGAAGCTTTGCCATGCTAGAACTGCAGGCTCAGTGTACTTAGGAGCAAGAGGGAGGCTGGGGGAAGCTGCAGAGAAGCTCAGTGAGGGCCAGGGGCAAGGGGAGACAGAAGGCCAGTCCAGGGATATCCAGGTTTTGAGGAGAAGAAGTGGGGCAGCTGGGGTGGGGACCTGAGGGTAGGAAGTGGAAGGTGAGGAGGATGAGCATGTTAATTGCATAGTTATAGGTCCCTGTGTATGAACTGGCTGTGTACTGCCTCACATACAAATAACTAAGTCTGGGTACATGTTCAAGTGTGGATACATATATGTGTCTGCTGTGCACAGAGGTACATGCACAGAGTACATGGTTGTCTATATATGAGAAAGTGTGTGTGTGTGTGAGTGTGTGTGTGTGCGCGTGCCACATGTGTGTGTGCATGCCCATGTGTGCATGTGTGCCCACCAGTACTAGTACCAAGGAAGTACCAACCCAACAAATAAGGAATAATAGGAAGTAAAGTCAAAGTTGTATCTCTCAGAAGAGGCCTGGGAAAAAGTGTGGTTTAACCTTATGCTTTGGCTGAAACCACTGCTGAGGCCCCAAGGCCAGGGGAATTGCTCTGTTTCTTGCCACAGGCCCAGGGAAGGGGAGAGAGACACCACCATGCTTCCATGCTAGGACACCAGGGGCCTAGGCCCTCTGGAGTAGGGGCGGGGCTATGCCCCATTCCCATTCCAGGGTGGGATAACTCCTCACTCTGCTTCGGATGAGGGCTTGGTGCAGTGCTAGGTTGCAGGGCTGGGGTCTGTCCTGTGACCACGTTAGAACAGCACCCCCCACCCCCAGGCTCAATGGGAGCTGGAAACAAGGCACTTCCCACCCTGCCGGCCTTGCCTTCCGTGGCTCTTTCTATGGTGGGGCCACAGATCCAGAGCAGGGAGCTGGTCTGCTGGTGGTGGCTGATGGGGAGGAAGAGGGTGGAGGGCAGGCAGCCTGTCTAGGGGCCCTGCAGTGTGTCTGGGGCTTGGGAGCAAGCC
>PVJS01016341.1:0-37610 GCA_004027185.1 Glis glis
GGGCCTCGCTAGGTAGAGAGAGAGAGAGAGAGAGAGAGAGAGAGAGAGAGAGGAGAGAGGAGAGAGAGAGATTGATCGCACGCGCATGCGCGCTGAGGCTGGCCGCGAACCCGGATCCTCCGGTCTCCACCTCCCAAAGTACTGGGATTACAAGCGTGCGCCACCACGCCCGGCAGGCATTTTTGTCTTGTTCCTGATTTAAAGCAAAGCTTCTAATATTTCCTCATAACAAAAGATGTTTGTGATAGGGTCACATTGTCCAGTGTTAATTAAGGAAGTTCTCATCTATCCCTTACTTACCAAGTTATGTATATTATTTTTAAATAGTGATTAGATTTTTCATTTTTAAAAGTTGTAGCTGGAAAATGAATACAATGATTTCTGCACATTAATTATTAATTTCTTCAAATAACTTATGAATTTGTCGATCCTGCCTGTATTATGTTTATTTTGCTTTTAAGTTTTCTTTTAATTTTTTATTATTCCCTTCCTTTGTTTTTGTAGTTTATTCTGCTCTGTGTGTGTGTATGTGTGTGTGGGGGGGTGGTACTGGGGTTGAACTCAGGGGTATTCTACCTCCAAGCTATACCCCCAGCCCTATTTTATTTTTTATTTTGAAACGTGGTCTTACTTAAATTGCTAAAGTTCTCCCTAAATTACTATTATTATTATTATTATTATTATTATCATTATTATTATTATTTGCGGTGCTAGGGATTGAACCCAGGGGCACTCTACCTCCGAGCTACACCCCCAGCCCTATTTTTTTTATTCTTTATTTTGAAGCAGGGTCTCACTAAGTTGCAGAGGGCCTCACTAAGTAGCTGAGGCTGGCCATGAACTCGGATCCTCCTGTCTCAGCCTCCCAAGTACTGGAATTACAAGTGTGTGCCACCATGCCTGGCTTGCTAAATTATTAAGACTGGCCTCAAACTTGTGATCCTCCTGTCTCAGCCTCCCAAGTACTGGGATTACAGTCATGCCCCACTGTGCCTGACTTATTCTGCTCTTCTTTTTCTAGTATCTTCAATTATGTGGGTAACTCATTAACTTCATGTCTTTCCTTTTTAAATATTTACATAGCAAGGCAGGTGGCCTATGTCTGTAATCCCAGTACTTGAAAGGCTGAGATAGGAGAATTGAACATTTGAGGTCAGCATGCGGTGACTTAGTGAGACCCTGTTTCAAAATAAAATAGGTATGGGGGTTTAGTTCAGAAGTAGAACACCTGTACTGGGTTCAATCAAATTCATAGGATTTTAATTTTTCAATGTTCTAAACATTTTTCCAAAATTTTTTGTTACTAATTTCAAAGTTTACATTATGATTGGAGCGTGTGATTTGTACATTAGTAATTCTTTGAAATTTGTGGAAGGTAGCCTGATGGTGTAGTTAATTCTTATAACTATTACATGTAGGCTTGAAAAGAATGTGATTAATCATTCCATATTTGTCCATCATATTAATCGTGATTATGTTCTTTATATCATTATATTAATATTTTTGTCTCTTTGTTTTATCAGTTACTGAGAAGTGTGTTTTAATCTCTGATTAAGATGATTTGTCAGCTGGGGGTGATAGTGTATGCCTGTAATCCCAGTACTTGGGAGGCTGAGACAGGAGGATCACAGGTTTGAGACCAGCCTCAGCAGTTTAGCAAGTCCCTGTTTTGAAATAAAAAATAAAAAGGGCTGGGGGTATAGCTTGGAGGTAGAATGCCTCTGGGTTCAATCCCCAGTACCATATTAAAAAAAGATGATTTGTCAGTTTGTCTATATATGACCATTTAGTTGTTTTAAAATATGTATATAATTTTCCAGCTCTTGGGACAGATGTCCAATTAGTTCATTGACTAAGCTGATTAAAGTGAAGAATCAGGGCTGGGGGTATAGCTCAGTGGTAAGGCATTTGCCTAGCATATGCATGGCCCTGGGTTCAATCCCCAGCACTGAAAAAAAAAAAAGGTAAGGAATCATTATGAAATGATACCTATTTTAAACATTTTATCAGAACTTAAAATGCATGCTTATAGGTATATTCTGTCACCCATCTTTTATGTATTTATTTATGGTACTAGGGATCAAACTTAGGGGCATTCTACCTCTGAGCAGCACCACCAACACTATTTTATTTTATTTTATTTTATTTATTTTATTTTATTTTGAAACAGGATCTTGCTAAATTGCTGAGGCTGGCCTCAAACCTGTGACCCTCCTGTCTCAGCCTCCCAAGTACTGGGATTATAGGCATGTACCACCATGCCCAGCTCTTCTCACCAATCTTTAAGTATGATTCCATTCAGTGTTGTTTTTCCCTTTTATTTCATAAACCACACCTGTAATGCATTGTCAAAAATTCCTAGTACTTATAATTCTTATAAATACTTATAAAAAAATTCCCAAGTATTTATAAGTAATTGGGAGGCAAGTACTTATAATCCCAGTACTTGCTTATCAAGTACTGGGATTATAAGCATGCACCACCATGCCTGGCCTGCATGTGTTTTAATCTTAGATTTACTTCATGTATTGCCCATGATTATGAATTAGTATATAGGATTCTATAATGGGAAATATTTTTTCTAACCTCTATTTTTTCATGAATATATTACTTACCATGACTTTTTCCTTCCTTCCTTCCTTCCTTCCTTCCTTCCTTCCTTCCTTCCTTCCTTCCTTCCTGCTTCCCCCCCCCCTTCTCTGTGCAGTTTTGGCTCTATCTGGATGCTCTCTAATGTTTGTCTTGAGGTCACAGTTTTCTTGGTAATATTAGCTTGTCTCTGAGCAAACAATCTTCTAATTCTTGAGAGGTACATCCTGTCCCTACCCAGCATCGATTCTAAGCCACCATCTAGAAAGAAAAATCTTATTCATCTTAAATGTGTTACCATTGTTCATTTCCTGTATCCTCCTTTCTTTTCAAAAGCTACAGCCTGTGCCTCTAACTCCCCTGATTTACTCTCCATGACTAACTTTTATTTAGTGAGGCTTCTTTTTTTTTTCTAATGGTGCCATTCATCCTCCATGAATCAGCACGTAATAAGCTTTGACACAGCTTTGATGAGCCTCTCCCCACTTTACAGATAGATGTTCCTGAAGAAAATGTACCTGCTGATTAGCCACATCAGAGGCCTACGTATTCCCAGAGAGCTTATGGCCACTGCCACCGCTCTTCCCGAGCTTCACAAGTAACTGCTGTTGATTTGTGTTTCCTTTCCAGAGGCCTGGTCCACTGTTTCCAGAACAGATGCAGTAGCTTTCTAGAGTTTCAGCGCCACAGAACTGGTGCATGTCTCTGGCACACTTCTTTGTAAAGGTAGTCTCCTGATTTTCACACCTCTTGGCATTGTGCTGTATTTTCCTTTGGAATTCCGATCCTTACAAACTCCTTTGATGACTCTTAGCAAAATGCCTTCATAAGTTGCCTGATCTTCCAGAGTTTGTTTAATTATTTATTTTTAGCTACCTCATTCTTTCATAATCCTATGTATTCTATTCACTTCTCTGTAGGCGTAATGGGTTGTTATCTTTAGCAGTTCCCTATTATTCTTTCTCTAAGTAGCTATCATATTGTAATCCATGTAGAAAACAAAGGAGCCCTTGAGGAATATTAATGAAGCCCTCATCTTTTCTACTTTCTAACCTCTGCTTTAAAGACAAATTAGCCTATTGGTTCAGACGTGTGTGTGTGTGTGTGTGTGTGTGTGTGTGTGTGTGTGTGTGTGTGTAGGGGATACTGGGGATTGAACCCAGGGGTATTCTACCTCTGAGCTACACCTCCAGCCTGATTTTAGTTTTTTTATTTTGAAACAGGGTCTCACTAGGCTGATGGGAGTCTCACTACTTGCTGAAGCTGTCCTCTAACCTGTGATCCTCCTGTCTCAGCCTCCCAAGTACTGGGATTATAGGCATGTGCCACCATGCTCAGCTCAGACTTTGAGGCAACTGATTTACCAACCCTCTCTCCAAACTCATACCTCACATAGACTTCTGTGACTCAGTACACAGCCACTTTATCCCTCAAATTATTCAGAACAAAATCCTTGCATTCGTACTTGATTCTTTTATCTTTTTTCTCATACCAATTTGTTTTCAAATTTTACATTTTTTTTAAACAAGGTCTCACTAAGTTGCTTGAGAGCCTTGCTAAGTTCCTGAGGTTGGCTTCAAACCTTCAATCCTCCTGTCTCCGCATATCACCCAAATACTGGACTCAGATACTCATTATTTTTAATAGTTTTATTGGTACATTGTAATTATACATCATAGTGAGGAATATAAACATACATGTGCTCAGGTCTTGGTGTGTTTCTCTTCAGCTGCTCATTATTAATCATTATATTTAATTTGATGAAGCAACTTAATTGCTAAAGTCTTTATGCTTAGGTAAAATCTAGCTATTGTAGCCATTAAACTTATGCCATTCTGAGATGATACCAGCTACTTTTTATTTTTCAAAAATTGAAAATGATAAACCCGGTGTGGTGGTGCATGCTTGTAATCTCAGTATTTGAGAGGCTGAGACCAGAGGATCCGGGTTTGCGGTCAGCCTCAGCTACGTAGGCCCTCCGCAACTTAGTGAGACCCTGTTTCAAAGTAAAAAATAAGAAATAGGGCTGGGGGTGTAGCTTGGAGGTAGAATGCCACTGGGTTCCATTCCCAGTACCGCAAAAAAAAAAAATCTAAAATGATAGGAAATCTAAGATCTATTGGTAGGCTTTGCATATATACATATAGAATATTTTCTCTAAGGAAATATTAGTTTTTTGTAATATTACCGGTTGATGAAATGGGTATGTGCATGTGAGCTTTTTAACTTTCTCAAAGTATATTCATTTTTAATTTATAGGATTAAAGTATCTCTTTTTCAAAGTGGTTTTAAACTATAATACAAAGTACATGTACACTTTAGAATCTCTTGAACTAACGATTTTTAGATCTATACATTAAGATCTTTTTCTTTTTTTGAGGTACTGGGGATTGAACCCAGGGGCATTCTAACTCCGAGCTATACCCCAGCCCTATTTTTTATTCTTTATTTTGAAATAGGGTCTCACTAAGTTGCAGATGGCCTCACTAAGTAGCTGAGGCTGTCTGCGAACCTGCGATCCTCCGGTCTCAGCCTCCCAAGTACTGGGATTACAAGCGTGCGCCACCATGCCCAGCTACATTAAGATCTTAATCTTATAGTTTGCTAATGTTATATAAGTAATTGTTATCACTTTTTGTAATTTTTTAATATTTCAGTGAAAGAGTTTTGAAGACAACCAGGGACAGACTCAGCAAAACCAAACAGAAGAGAAATGGAAAAAGAAGCAAAAAGCCTAACAGTCTTAGTAAACTCATGGGTGAATGCTCATTTGAAACCTTGAGTTATCTGACACCAGGAGATCAGGTTCCATGTCAGAGTGAAAAGGCAGATTTCGAAGACACCAAAAGAGAATCATGGTATTCCTTCACTGATGGCCCACAAAATGAAGTGGAAAATTTTGTGAATGGCTATAAAGAAAATAGTTGGAAAAACATAGATCCTTCTGAAGACAGCTTTCCAAATGTCATGCCTATAGTTGAGTTGGACACCACACCAGAGAATTACTTCCCTGAGGAAGATGACAACTGGTCTCTAACATTGTCATCAATGCCAAATGAAAGCTCTCTTACTTGTCCAGCAGGGACTGGAAATGTTTTCTGTGTAACAAGGGATGGCTGCTCTGGCATGGAGGTAGAAAAGCAGAATGGAAATAGGCATAACTTGGCATCAGACATCCAGGACCCATTTGCTGAAACTCCACATTCATTTATGCAGAAGAGAGAGAAGGTAGATAAAAACCTCCCAGATGAAGCAATTCTGTGCCATCAACATGGCTCCAGAACTTCAGATAAAGTTGTGAAGGAGAAACAAGGAGTGCTTGCAACTAAAAACAATTATTGGGCTTTCTTCACAACCAATTTGTCTGATGAAGAATTACAGCCAGGCTCTGAGAATTACAGCCAACCCTATTTTGGTAGCTGGCCCGAGGGACCCCATAAGTTTGTATGTGAACAGAGACCAAAGAAGGATAGATCACGTAAACTGACGTGTCCAGATAGCAGAGAGCAATTGATTAAATTGATCTCTACCTCTGAAGGAACATCGGGACCAGGCAGCAGCCCAGAGATATTGATAGAGGAGAAGCTACTGACAAAAAATGATCTGTCACATCCAACTGAAACTACAGATTCATTCATGGAAACCGAAACAAATACCTTCAGCAGCTGCTTGCCTCAACTGGATAGCCCCAAGAGTGCCTTAGAATCAACCAAGACTGAGAAAAGCAGACAGAAGAGAATTTTCAGTTTGGTACCAAACTTTAACATACTGGGACAGAGATATATCGATGCAAAGAAAACAGAGGAGCATGGCTTGAACATTATTTTGGAAGAAGAAAAAGATAGAATTTCAGAAGTAAATAACGAAGAGGAGAATAAGCAAAAAGTTGTGATCTTTGACCATCATCCACTGTGGTTTTACCTTGATATTATCAAAGATCCCCCTCTAAATATTGGTGGACAATTTTATTCTAATTACCTGTTATTTGGCAGACTAGGGCATGCTGTATATTTTTACAAAAACCCTATTACTTCTCTTGTGCTACATTATATATCTAGCTTTTGGATGGTATCTTTTACCAACAAAAAGAGATTTTTGACTTTCAAAGCTCTAACAAGAGTAGATAATAAACTAAATGATGTAGGGTTTATTTCTTCAGAAATTTTAAGTAGGCAACCTGATACTTTGTGTTCTTTGAGGGTTACTTCTGATCTTCACTTTTTAAATGAAAGATTTAATGAAAATCTGAAGAGATGGGAAGAATCTAAGCCATTACAGCGCTTACCAATGGAGGGTCTCCAAGATTTAAAAAGCACTGATTTAAGTTCTCTTGAGCTACCATTATCAAAAGCATTTGCCTTTCAACTAGTAAAGCTTTTTGGATCTCCTGGAGTTCCAATGGGTAAGTTGCTTTCATTTACTACAAGTAAAAAGTCCACTTTAACTTATGCAAGTGAATTCTTGAGGTGTTTCTCCCTGGTGTTAGTGATTTGATCAGTTTATTGATCTCCTGATGCCTTTCAGCAGTGAAAGTGAGGTCCCATAGCTAAGGGTGCTTGATCTTTAAATCTCCCACCCCTTGCCACCAATAGTCTTCTTCAATGTCATCGCAGACACAGGGTACTTGGACTCTCCATTTAAATAGACACTGGGAGGAATGAAGGATAGTCAGGCAAGCAGTGACTGGGTAACAGAGATGGGCTGCTTTTTTTTTTTTTTAATCTTTCTACTTTCTACTTTTCCTTTGTTTGGCACATGGCCCATTCTTTTCTGATTCACTGTTATGACTCACAGATATGAGACTAGTGAAGGGGGAATAGCAAAGATTAAGTGATGAAAAGAACGTTGAAAGAGTTGAATTTATTTTTTAAAGATTGTCTGAGAAAGAGCTGGGCGTGGTGGCGCACGCTTGTAATCCCAGTACTTTGCTCTCTCTCTCTCCCTGTCTCTCTCTCTCTCTCTCTCTCTCTCTCTCTCCTTAGTGAGGCCCTCCGCAACTTCGTGAGACCCGGTTTCAAAATAAAGCACAAAAAATAGTGCCGGGGGCGTAGCGCGGAGGTAGAACGCCCCTGGGTTCAATCCCTGGTACCGCAAAAAAAAAAAAAAAAAAAGATTGAGAAAGGTACTGAAGAGAATAGGAGAGAATCCAACTAGTTGACTTGAAAAGGCTCCTCAGAGCTGGGCATGGTGGCACATTCCTGTAATCCCAGCAATTGGGAGGCCCAGACAGAAGGATCACAGGTTCGCGACCAGCTTCAGCAACTTAGCGAGGCCCTCAGCAACTTAGACCCTGCTTCAAAATAAAGAATAAAATGGCTGGGGGTGTAGCTCAGAGGTAGAATGCCCTTGGGTTCAATCCCCAGTAACACAAAAGAAAAAAACAATCCACCTGTGAGTAAAACAAATGAATGTGTGATTTTCAGTATTCTAAGTAAATTTCTTCTCAATAAGCTTACATTAGGTGCCGAATGTCCCAAAGAGGAAACTGAACACATATTACCGCGTTTCCTTCTCTGTAACTCAATGCCTGGTACTTTCTAGTACTCCTCTCTGGGGACAGGAACTGTTAAGAGCCAAGAAGCCATAGTTCCACTCCCTGCAGTTCTCCTGGGTCTTCCTGTTATTCTGCGCCTACCAGGATTCCCAAGCCCTACTTTGTCTCAGAGCTTGTACCCCACCCCACCTAGTTTTTCACTTTGCCCCAATACTTTTGATGTTCCAGACAGACTTAGTCTTAGCAGCTCAGACCCAAGATTAGCTAAGTCCCAGGGCCAGGGGGTCATAGTTATCAACCTATTCTTGTGGCTCTTACAGTATATTTATGAACTATGCAAGCAATCATATCTTAACTGCAATTTTTCCATCCTTCTAAATGTAACAACAAACAAATACCCCTCCATTTTTAAAATTAAAATGCACTTGTTTGGGGGAATTTTTTTTTCTGGTATTGAGGATTGAACCCAGGGGCATTCTACCTCCGAGCTACATCCCCAGCCCTATTTTTTATTCTTTATTTTTGAAACAGGGTCTCACTAAGTTGCAGAGGGCCTTACTAGCTGAGGCTGGCTGCAAACCCAGATCCTCCGGTCTCAACCTCCCAAATACTGGGATTTTAAGCGTGCGCCACCACACCTGGCTGGGGAAATTTTTAATGTGTTTTAGGTCAGGGGTTTTAGACCAAGGTTCATATTTTGAAATTGTATGCAAAATTTTTGTGTTATTTTGTGCCCCTTTTCTGGGAGAAAGTCTATAGATTTTATTTGCTTCTCAGAGGGTTCCATATCCCCAAAAGATTAATAATCACTGCCTTAGATGAGTACCAGAAAGCACAGAGGTACTGGTGTAAAAAGATTCTCAACCTCCTCCTTCCTTGAATGCACAATATCATCATAATCAACAATGATCAAGCATCCATTAATTAGACTTCGGAAAGCCTTTTAAAGGAAATAGACCTCATTCATCAAATAGTGTGCCTTCTAAATAGGGAGACAAGACTAACACAAAATAAAATTACTGCACATAGAAAATATAAATGACAAGCTTATGAATATTTTATGAGTAAGGTTAGCACAGCTGAAGGGATTGTTGAAGAGAATATGGGGTTATGGTTTTGTTTGGGATGCCTTCAATATGAAAGTGAATTACAAGCAGTGTTTCTGCTGAGAAGGAATGTGGCTTGAAAGAAAAGCAAAGGGACTTATGGCCAGGTGTGGTGGCGCATGCTTGTAATCCCAGTACTTTGGGAGGCAGAGACCGGAGGATCCGGGTTCGCGGCCAGCCTCAGCTCTCTCTTTCTCTCTCTCTCTTTCTCCCTGTCTCTCTCTCTCTCTACCTAGTGAGGCCCTGTGCAACTTTGTGAGACCTGGTTTCAAAATAAAGTATAAAAAAATAGGGCCGGGGGTGTAGCGCAGAGGTAGAACGCCCCTGGGTTCAATCCCCGATACCGCAAAAAAAAAAAAAAAAAAAAAAGATAAGCAAAGGGAAAGATTTTTTTAAAAATATTCTTTTATTGGTGCATTATAGTCTCACATCATAATGCAAATCATGTTGACAGTGACATACATGCACACAGCACTTGGTAGGCCCTCCCGCCAAGGGAAAGAATTTCACATTTGGGAATGGCATGTGTTTAAAAGGGGAAAGGAGGAAACTGTCAGTGGAGACTGAACCGACCTGTTTGGCTAAACTGGACAAGCCAAGCTCTGGCATATGGTCAGTGACCTTGTCAGTCAGGCACTGGACTCAAATGAATCCTAGTATTGGGAGCGCTGTACAAATTGCCAAATTATGTAACAGGGCTGTAGATAGGCCTTAAGCAGCCAAACTACTCATAATGCTAGGACTATATAAGCATAGGGAAAAAGTTTTTCTGTGGTTTGCTATGGCTGTTGTTGTATATTACAGTTGTATGTTTATGTTTGGACTTGTTTATGAGCATCTTAATTGTGAGGGTTTTCCCCCCAAACATTCATATATGGAAGAAGCAATTTTCAGGAAGACAAAACTTGCCAATAATTGAAATGTTTCATACATGTCATAGGAAAGAATGAGTAGCTAAATGTCATGCCTTGTGACAGTATGACTTAAAGGTATTACATATGCATGTGTATCGATGAACATATATGTTTATACTTACATGAGGATATGAACTGCGATACATATACACACAATAAGAATTTTCATTAAGTCAGGATACTGTTTACTAATAGAAATGAAACAAAATCCTGCTTTGGCCATCACTGAAATATCTTCAAAACCAAACTTATTTCAGCAGCCTAGATATCATGTTTATCTTCATATTTAGGGTGAAAATCTGTGACATTCGGGATGAAATTTGTTCCTCTTTTTTTTTCCACAGACTCCTTATTGCCCGATGATTATGTGATTCCCCTTGACTGGAAGACACTGAAGATGATCTATTCACAATGGAAGGTGTCAATAGAGGTATATTTTTATAGCTTTCAAAGAAGGGCTTGCAGGTAGCGTGGCTGAGCGTTTTAAGGTGCTATACCAAGAAGGTCTTCTCTAACTGGTTTATTTAAAAATAAAATTGGGCCGGGCGTGGTGCCGCACACTTCTAATCCCAGTACTTGGGAGGCGGAGACTGGAGGATCCAGGTTCGTGACCAGCCTCAGCTACTTAGTGAGGCCCTCCGCAACTTCGTGAGACCCAGTTTCAAAATAAAAAGTATAAAAAATAGGGCCGGGGGTGTAGCTCGGAGGTAAAATGCCCCTGGGTTCAATCCCTAGTACCACAAAAATAAAAATAAATAAATAAATAAATAAATAAATAAAAATAAAATTGGAGAAATTCTGTTCATCAAACTTAACAGAAGCCGAGCATGGTGGCGCATGCCAGTAATCCTAGTGCTTGGGAGGCTGAGATAGGAGGATCACAAGTTCGAGGACAGCCTCAACAAGTAGTAAGACTCAATCAACCTAGTGAGACCCTGTTTCCGAAAAAAAATTTAAAAATAGGGCTTGGGGGTATAGCTCGGAGGTAGAATGCCCACTACCACAAAACAAACAAACAAACAAATTTAGCAGAGAAGCACTATATCCCTTATATTAAATTAGAAAATGGTGGGGGGCAGAGAGAGAGGATTATTTAAAAATATAGAAAAAGAATATGTGTGGATGGATAACATAAGCATGTTTTCTTTTGATTTGTCCCAAGAGAAAGTTGCATTTAATCCCTAACCTTGTTGAAGTGTGTGCACTTCAACACTGGATGACTGACGTGCCCTTCATTGTAGCGGAGTCCTTTATTCCTCATGACCTCTCTTCTCTTGTCCAGCCCTCAGTCTTTTTTTTTTTTTTTTTTTTTTTTTGGTAGTGGGAATTGATCCCAGGGACATTCTATTTACGAGCTATACCCCTGGTCCTTTTTTTTAATCTTATATTTTGAAACAGGATCTTGCTAGGTTCCCGAGGCTGTCCTCAAACCTGCAATCCTCCTGTCTCAGCCTCCCAAGTACCAGTCTTATCCTGTTGTAGAATAACAGCTACAAATTAGATTCCTATTTACTTAACTTGGAAGCATCTCATGATGGGTGTGAGCTAAAGCTTGAGGACTGTTCATTTCCAAGGCAGTGGAGGAGGAGATGATAGGTGGGGGCTCTGGGAAAGCAGCGCCCTAATGCAATGTGGGTGGCTGTGGTTCTGTTCCCTTACATGGTTGTAAATGAGCCTAGAGGCAGTGCTAGGGGCACATTTTGAAATAAATAGTAAAATGGAAGTTTAGTTAAACATTACACAACTAACACGTTAGGATCATAAGCATTTCTTGCCTGTTCATGTAAGTACTGCTGTGGGAAAGTAGATTTGTTTTGTGTGTCCATATGGTACAACCAAATGGACATTTTTTTTTTTTTTGGTGGTGCTGGGGATTGAGCCTAGGGGCATTCTACCTCCAAGCTACCGCCCAGCCCTACTTTATTTTTTATTTGGAAACAGGGTCTGGTTAAGTTGCTGAGGCTGGTTTTGAACCTGTGATTCTCCTGTCTCAGCCTCCCAAACACTGGGATTATAAGTGTGTGCCACCACAACCAGACAAATGCACATTTTTATAAATTTCTTATTTCTCCTTATTCCCCATGAAGGCCATATTGTTACACACACACAAACACACACACACACACACACACACACACAGCAATACTTCAGATGTTCAGATTGATGTTGGTGGTTGTAATGTTTTGTTTCTTTGGTTCTTGTCATTTTAGTAATGTCTCTACATGAGTAAAATGACAGTGCAGACTTAACCTCAATGCCAAATACTAATCATTATTTCATGTATTTAATTATAATTTCTAGAAAAGACAGAAGAAGATCGGTTAAAATGAGAATTCCTTGAATTGTAAGTACAACTTATTCCAGAAACCGCTACATGATCAGCAGGAAGTAAATGTTGACATTATTTGGTTGTAATAGCTCATATGTACCACAGTGGAAGAGTAAAATATAAAAAAATGTGGTTTGTTACCATAGCAACCCTGTGTGCTATTGCACATGTGGTGCTTTTATCTCCTTTAAATGTAGATCTTTTTGTGAAATACAACAAAGCCTACATTGTTGCTCCCAAATTTATTTTCCCACTTTATTGGTTAGAATATATTTTAAAGCATTCTGAAAACACACAATTTATGAGAGATCTCTCCTGGGGTTGGTATGTGACCAGGGATAGGAATTAGGGATGTATGTTATATTTAAATACTGTATTGATATTCTCTCAGAAAAGAGATAAAATATATAGACACACTCATATTATGTTTTAAACTTGACATCAAGCTGACATTAAAATAAACACATTGCACTTTTTCCCAAAATGCCTAAATTATGAAATAAACACAGCTGCTACAATTTCAATGTATATATGCCTGCATTTGATTAGAATTGAATGCACTGTGCATTTACCATATGTTTTCTTTCTTCATTTTAACTCTTGTTTCTAAGAGTATTCTTTGTTTCAATTTCTCAATGAGAAATACACATATACACAGCAACAATATTTTTGTTTCTTTTTTGTTGTTGTTTTTGCCATACCGGGGATTGAACGCAGGGGCGTTCTACCTCCGCCCGGGGATTGAACGCAGGGGCATTCTACCTCCGCGCTACGCCCCCGGCCCTATTTTTTTTATACTTTATTTTGAGACCGGGTCTCATGAAGTTGTGGAAGGCCTCACTAAGTAGAGAGAGAGAGAGAGAGAGAGAGAGAGACAGGGAGAGAGAGAGAGAGAGAGAGAGAGAGAGAGAGGGAGGGAGAGAGAGAGAGAGAGAGAGAGCCCACGCGCGCGTGCTCCAGCTGAGGCTGGCCGTGAACCCGAATCCTCCAGTCTCTGCCTCCCAAAGTACTGGGATTACAAGCGTGCGCCACCATGCCTGGCTTTTTGTTTCTTTTAAACCTGCTTCTGCTGAAAAAAGAAAGAAGAATTAAAGATTTGGAAGAGGAGTTTAGAGATTTGGAGGGACCACTAGAAGATATGGGATAAATATGGTTTGGGAAGAGATAAGAGGCTATGAGGAATTCTAGAGAAAAGAAGCAAAGACATTCTTTTTTTGCGGTACTAGGGATTGAACCCAGGGGCATTTTACTTCCCAGCTACACCCCCAGTCCTATTTTTTTGTTATTCTTTATTTTGTGTGTGTTTTTTTTTTTTTTTTGTCGGTACCGGGGATTGAACCCAGGGGCATTCTACCTCCAGGCTACAACCCCAGCCCTATTTTTTTTTTAATTTTGAAACAGGGTCTCACTAAATTGCAGAGCCCCTCACTAAGTAGCTGAGGCTGGCCGCAAACCTGGATCCTCTGGTCTCAGCCTCCCAAGTACTGGGATTACAAGTGTGTGCCACCACACCCGGCTTGACATTCTTTCATTTATTCCACAAATATTTACTGAGTTGCCTTATGTCAGATATTGTTTTATACTTTGAGGATGTAGCAGTGAAAACATTGCTGCCCTCTTGGACTTTATATTGTAGGGATGGAAGTTAGTAGACAAGATACTAGGATGAGCAACATGCGAGAACATGGTTATATTTACCCATGGCCAATTTAGGAGTCTTTTCTATCTGATAAATTTGAGTACTTTGTGTCGAGGACACTTTGGGGACCATAATTTTGATTTTGATATTACTCTTCCACATGTACTCCAAACTGCTCCCTAAGGACCTGGTCTTCTCCACGAGAAGCAGTCTGGCCCCAGTTCTTAGTTTGTTCTTGTTGGGACACTTTGAGTGTTGTAGCTGTGTGCAGATTTTTCAATTACATCAATAAAGGGCCTCCCTATTTTGTGCTTGGCATATGTACTGACCAATAAGTAGGTCTTAATGGGTAGATAGAAATTTCGAATGAGGGAACTAGCAAGAGGGTCTGGTTGGCTCTGGGAGCCACAAGGTCTTGCATCTTTCAAGATGCATTTCCTGCTGGTTATCGAGATGTTGATGTGGTTCTCCTGTGTGGAGGTGGGGTGATAGAATGGGTCCCTGTCTTAGAGCTACTGCTGCCTGGTTGTGTGACCTGGAACAAATTGCCTTCTCAGAGCCTCAATTTCTTCACCTGTAAAAAAATAATAATAATGCCAACCTGTCATGGAGATATTAAATGAGAGTCAAATGAAATAATTTCTGCAAGGTGTTTAGCATTGTGCCTGAAAAATAGTGGGTTTTTAATAAGGGTTAATTCCCTTCCCCTAAATACCTCTTTGGATCAAAGCATTGCCTTTGAAATGTTCTTTGGCAAAGTAGAAATTGTGTTTTCTGGGAAAGGAATATATGAACCCAGTAAACTTGTTAACACATTTGCATGAATTAGTGCAATTATTATTAACTTGTTGTAATGTAAATAGCTGGTCAGGGAAGGGGATGTAGTACAAGTTTTGATTTAGTAGCAGGCGGTTGGGAAATGTCTGGGGAATGGGCCCTTGCTCAAGGCAGAACCAGGCAGAGTGTGGACTGAGGAGATGGTGTATAGTCCTAGATGCCAGGGGTGTGGCATAACTAGGGCAGCAAAGGCTGGGAACCTAGAAACAAACTCTGTTCCTGTCACCATTTTGCCTGGACTTGTCTGGGTTTGTGTTTGTTTGCAGCTGAGTTCGCCGGTCTCCACAGCGCTCACAGTGTGAGTAGACACAGCACGTCTACATTGCATGCTGCTGAAGATCTGATCATTGAGAAGTCAGAGTGCTCAGTGCTGACCTGACCCACTACATACCAAAATTGGTTTGGATAGTCTGTCCACCTGTTCTTGATAAGTTATCTGAATAATAAAAAAAAAACCAACAAAAGAGGTAAAGTTTTAAATATTTTATGATCTAATTTTGAAGATATTTGCTATAACTTTAATTTGTATTTTGTTTTAATTTTGGTACTGGGGATGGAACCCAATGGCATTTTACCTCCAAGCAAAACCCCCAGCCTTTTTTTTATATTTGATTTTGAAACAGGATCTCACTAAGTTGCTAAGGCTGGCCTTGAACCTGCAATCCTCCTGTCTCAGCCTCCCAAGAACTGGGATTACAGGTGTGTGCCACCATGCCCAGTTCATTTGTTTTAGAAAAGGAAATAAGGTACAGAATACTTGAGGAGCTCATTTTAAAAATTACATCAGGATTAGAAGGGTAGACCCTGTATCCGAGAATTGGTCTATGGTCCCATTTCTAGAATTCTGAAATCCCAAAGAGACTCTGAAAGCCAAAGGTGTTTTTACATTTTTTTATTATGGTAAAATAGACAATAAAATTTATCCACTTTTTTTTTGTAGTGGGAATTGAACTCAGGGATACTCTCCCTCTGAGCTACACCTCAGCCCTTTTTATTTTGAAACAGGGTCTTGCTAAGTTGCTGAGGGTTTCACTAAGTTGCTAAGGCTGTCCTCAAAACTTGGATCCTCCTGTCTCAACCTCCCGAGTACTGGGATTATAGGTGTGTGCCACTATGCCTGCTCTGCTTAATCCAAACAGATAGGTTAATTTTACTCATTTATCCCTATATGGTGTGTATTTAAGTGTATTTGTACATTTCACTGCTGCAAAAATATTAATGTATTT
This sequence comes from Glis glis, assembly GCA_004027185.1. Classification (NCBI taxonomy): domain Eukaryota; kingdom Metazoa; phylum Chordata; class Mammalia; order Rodentia; family Gliridae; genus Glis; species Glis glis. The sequence goes on from PVJS01016341.1 coordinate 16,135, forward strand.
CATTACTAGGGGCTACTGCTGAGCCCACTTGGAATATGAGGTAATATGTATTTTTGTACTGTATTAGTTCAACAAACAAACACTTTCTAAGTTCTGAAACAGACCTGACATCTAGGATTTTGTTAGGGATTGTGGGACCTATAATATACTAGAGGTTACTATCATTATTATTTTATTCTGTTTTAGCTTAGTTATACTTAAAATATAAAATTTATTTTTGAAAAATATAAATGAAGGGGTGATTGATCACTAGTCAGCATGTAGACATTTACTTAAATCCTGTTTTCAGAAAGGGTGCCCCACCTGTCTTATCTTAAGCCCCTTCTTGAATATCCGCCATCTTTACTTTTTCTTTTTTTTTTTTTTTTTGCGGTACCGGGGATTGAACCCAGGGGCATTTTACCTCCGTGCTACACCCCCGGCCCTATTTTTTATACTTTATTTTGAAACCGGGTCTCACGAAGTTGCAGAGGGCCTCACTAAGTAGCTGAGGCTGGCCACGAACCCGGATCCTCCGGTCTCCGCCTCCCAAGTACTGGGATTACAAGCGTGCGCCACCACGCCTGGCTCTCATCTTTACTTTCTCTAAGGAAGGAGATATTTGTTTGTTTGTTTGGGGGAGGGGTGCTGGAGACTGAACCTGGGCCTTGTACATTCTCTACCACCGAGCTGCATCCCAGCTCACCTTCCAGCACAGAGCTCCCTTTCAGCTTAGAGCCCCACCTCTACATCTCATTTCCTGGGATCTAGGGGCTACTGGGTAAACTGTGTTTCTTGACCTTATATAATTAATATTAATAAGGGATCTTTTTGAATAAATCAATCAGTACTTGGCCTTTTGCTCTCCAGTTTCTAAATTTCTCTTGTTATGATCTCTCTCTTTTTTTTTTATAATTTATGCTTAAAACAAAAATAATAGCAAGATAACCACTGCCTCAAAAAACCCCCCAAACTAACTTACTTTACATTTTAGTGAGGGTTTCAGGGAGGGGGTGAAAGTTAAATGACTGTGTCCAATCTGCCATCTTTATTGGGAATTTAGTGCTCTATTTAAAATAGCTTAGCCGGGCATGGGGTGCACACCTGTAATCCCAGTACTTGGGGGCTGAGGATTGCAGGTTCAAGACCAGCCTCAGGAACTTAGACTCTCATCAACTTAGTAAGACTGTTTCAAATCAAAAAATAAAAATGGTGGTGGTGTAGCTTTGGAGGTAGAATGTCCTTGGGTTCAATCCCCAGTACCACAAAAGAAAAAAAAGTTAGCTCAATGTTTTCCTTAGGTTCATTTCATACAGTTTTTAGTTTATTTTTGGACATAGTCCCTGGTCTTCAGGGTCCAGTTGCACTCTGCAGACTCCTGGACCTGTCGTAAGAGTGGTCTTGCATTTGTCATTAGGGTGCTGACATATTCTGCATTACTTTCTTCCTTGTTCCACTTCCCCTAACCTCTTCCTGCTTCCTAAAGCCTTCCTTAGGCTTCTAGAAGAAGGATAAGGAAAGAGTCACGAGGGAAGCGGAGTTAGGGGAAGGGGAGGACAGGCTGCCAGGGCGGGGACTCTGGCATCTGGCAAATTCTTGCTCTGTTAGGTGCCTCCACCAGAAGCACATATGGCTTTCTAGTGAATATGTTAGAGTCCACACCACCATCGTTGTACGGAAGGTAGTGTTGGACATATTTAACAGTGGGGATGGTGTGCTCAGTGACCAGTGCTGGAGCACCTCTGTGCTAGACTGATGCATACCAGCTGGATAGCCACCCGGTCTGGTACTTGGGTTGAAGAATGCCTCGGCTTTCTACAGTCACCCCTCACCTTCATCACAGATCCCTCATCTCCAGAGCGGAGCTTTAGAGAAATGGATTTAGGCTGCTCTCCCTCCTTCCCAGGCCCCTCCTCAAAGCTTATACCTAGTGTCCCTGTCCATAGTGGCAAATATTAGGTGCTGTGGATAGATGATCATTTTCCTTGCCTTGAGGGAAATGTCAGCAAAAATAGTGAAGTATGGAATAGTGAAGTATGGAATGTAGACGTGTGTATTAGGGGCTAGAATTATCAAAATGAGGCTTGTCCAGAGAATATGTCTATGTTGGCAGACTTATACACTAGCTTTTTTTTTGCATCTTCTTATTTTTCCACATCTCATTAAATAGTAATAATTAGAGAAATATTTGAATGTTTCTTCATTTGCCAAAAATAACTTATAAGATGACTTTCTTTCTCTCCCTTTCTTCCTTTTTTTAAAAAAAGATGTTTCATATTTTAATTCTTCCTATGTACCAAGTCTTTGAAATCTGGGGTGTATATTTTGCAGGTATAGCACATCTCAATTGGACGTGCCACATTTCCTGCACTAAATCATATCTAAATGGCTACCTGTTCCCTCACATAGTGGCATGTGCCTCCCCTGTGCTTCCAAGCTGGTGCACAGAGAGTCAGGCCTCTCTTCACAAGGCCTGGATGGGCGCTGGTGCCCACCGCCTGAGCTCAGCCAGGATGTTAGCTGTCTCTTCTCATCTAGGATTCGCCATCTGAGTCCTGCTGAACAGTTACATCCTTTTGAAAAATACCTGAGGGGGCGGCTTATTCTTCCTACAAATCAGAAATAGACCATGTCTTGGCCAGCATTCTCACTGCTTTTTCTTTGAGCCAGGGTTTTGCTATGTCCCCCAAGCTGGCCCTAAACTCCTGGGCTCAAGTGATCCTCCTACCTCACCCTCCTGAGTAGCTGGGATCGGTGTGGACCTGGCTTTGAGACTGCTTTCTGAATGTCCACCATAGTAATGGTTTCTAGTGCAACAAAGTGACAGTGTGCTAGTCATCACATAATAGACAGGACCCTGCGTGGTGGGGCACACCTGTAATTCCAGTACTTGGGAGGCTGAGATAAGAGGATTGCAGGATTGAGGCCAGCCTCAATAACTTAGTGAGGCCCTCTGCAACTTAGTGAGACCCTGTTTCAAAAGAAAAAATAAAAATAGGGCTGGGGGTGTAGTTCGGAGATAGAATGTCCCTGGGTTCAAGCTCTAGTACCAAAAGAAAAGAAAAAAAGAAAGAAAAAGAGAAAGGACTCTAGAGTAGTTGAAAAGTACACCTCTCTGAAAGCTGCCACAGAGTAATTGTGGAATTGTTCATTAGAGGATCTGAACACAGCTAATAGCAAGAGTGCTCTTAGGTCTGTTCAGAGACCGTTTATTCTATTTACATTACTCATTACTCCTGAGCTGACATTATCACTGTGTGTGTGTGTGTGTGTGTGTGTGTGTGTGTGTGTGTGTGTGTGTGATGTTGGGGATTGAGCCCAAAACCTCATTCATGCTAGGCAAGCATTCTACCATTGAGCTACATCCCAGTACTTTTAAAAAATATATTTATTTATTTTGCGGTGCTGGGGATTGAGCCCAGAGGACTCTACCAGTGAGCCCCTTTTATTTTGTATTTTGAGATAGGGTCTCGCTAAATTGCACAAGCTGGCCTTGAACTTATAGTCCTCTTGCCTCAGCCTCCCAAGCTGGTTCGGTCTCAAATCTTTAGTATATTCCAAACTCAGGCTCATCTACTAAGAAAGTAGCTCAGGTCCTCATATAATTATTGAGTGCCTTGTGAACATCAGACACTGTGTTAGATCCTGAGCTGATGAGAATAAATAAGGCACTTTCCTTGCCCTTGAGCTTACAGTCCAGTGGGAGGAAACAGATGCATGGTTAGATTTAAACAATGTGCTTTTGAGAAATAAATATTAGAAAATAGAGCTTATTGACTATTAAAGGTGGAGGTTGAGCCTAAAGGAAAAGGGGGACATTTCCAGGTACTGCTGATAATCTCTTCTCCTCCTTGACCCCACCCTTCCAAACACCTATGTTGTGTTCTTTTTTTTTTTTTTTGCGGTACTGGGGACTGAACCCAGGGGCGTTCTACCTCCGAGCTACACCCCCAGCCCTATTTTTTATACTTTATTTTGAAACCGGGTCTCATGAAGTTGCTGAGGGCCTCACTAAGTAGCTGAGGCTGGCCGCGAACCCGGATCCTCCGGTCTCCACCTCCCCAGTACTGGGATTACTATGTTGTTCTGTCTGCCTTGCCAGGCACTCCATGACCTCACCTTCACCTTCAGTGGATCTTCTTCAAGGGCACTGTCTGCTTTATTCTCTCCCTCCTACAGGAGTGAGGATTCCCAAAGCTCTGTCTGCAGCTCAGCCCTCTCTTCAGATCAACAGCTCGTATTTCCCACCATCTATCAGGCAGCTTCACCTGCCAGAGGCATAGCTCTCTCAGTGTGCCTAGACCTATCCCCAGAGCCGCATGACTTCCTGCTGCCCTAGCTCACACTGCCCAGACCCTCCCCACAGAAGGAAGTAGAAGTGGAAGAAGCCTCATGTAGCACTAGCCAGTAGAAACATAATGACAGGCACATATTTAACTTATGCTTTATAGTAGTCACAATGAAAAAGAAAGAAACAGGTGAGCTGGGCATGGTGGTACGCACCTGTAATCCCAGTACTTGAGAGGCTGAGACAGGAGGATCCCAAGTTTGAGGACAGCCTCAGCAAGTAGTGAGACTCTCATCAACCAAGTGAGACCCTGTTTCAAAATAAAAAATAAAGTACCAGCCGGGTGTGGTGGCGCACGCTTATAATCCCAGTACTTGGGAGGCTGAGACAGGAGGATCGCAGGTTCGTGGCCAGTCTCAGCTACTTAGTGAGGCCCTCCAAACTTAGTGAGACCCTGTTTCAAAATAGAGAATAAAAAATAGGGCTGGTGGTGTAGCTTGGAGGTAGAATGCCCCTGGGTTCAATCCCCAGTACCACAAAAAATAAAAATAAAATAAAGTATGGCTGGGGTGTAGCTTGGAGGTAGAATGCCTCTGGGTTCAATCTCCAGTACCACAAAAGAGGTAAATTTTTAATAATATATTAACTTATTATTTCCAACATGTTATCACTTCAATATATAATCAATATAAAATTTATTAATGAGATATTTCTCTTTTTTCATGCTGAACCTTTGAAATTCAGTGCATATTTTTTTTTTTGGTTTCACTAATTTTATTCAACATTTAATAAGAGTTTATTTATCAGTGCATATTTTTTTCAATCTTAATTTGCACTAGCCACATTCAAATGCTCAATAGCCACATGTGACTAGTAGCTCCCATATTGGACAGAGAAGGTCTAGAATGAAAAAGGTGGTACTTGAGGCTGGAAAGACACTCTTGTAAGAAGTATGCACTTGGGGTGTGGCTCAGTGGCAGAGCTCCTGCTTAATGTGCAAGAGGCTCTGCATTCACTCTCTACGACTAGAAGAGGGGGGGAAAGTAGTATAATAGGGGAACATAGATTATAAATGTCACTATGGTTATGATTCATGTGTATTTTCTGTTCCTTATGGTTTCCCCCAAATATTTAGAGAAGCTTTTTTTTTCGGTACTGGGGATTGAACCCAGGGGCATTCTACCTCTGAGCTACACCCCCAGTCCTATCTTTTATTCTTTATTTTGAAACAGGGTCTCACTAAGTTGCAGAGGGCCTCACTAAGTAGCTGAGGCTGGCCGCGAATGATTCTCCTGTCTCAGCCTCCCAAGTACTGGGATTACAAGTGTGTGCCACCACGCCGGGCAAGGGAAGCCTTTTTAATCCCATTGTTTCTTAGCAGTGCTATCAAGAATCAAGAAAGTGTATTTTCTGGGAAGGGATGTTCAAGGGAGCACAGCTCATCTTCCTCCCCCATCCTCTATCCTCCCCTTCAGAGGGAAATCCCAAGGGGAAGATGGAAATTCTCAGCGCAGAGCCCCTGCCTGCTTGGACAGCCCCTTCCTAAAACTTACTGTAACATCTCTGGATTGTTTTAGGAGGAAATCACCTTTCTCCCCCTTCCAGTTCCTTTTCAACATTTTCATAACTTAGGTGCCAGAAACAAAATTTATTTACTTTATAATAATTATTATAACCAAAGCCACCACACAGCCTGGATTTTCTAGGATGGAAATTCTGAACCTTGTCTCTTTCAGTCCAAGAAACAGGATCCCGCTATGCCCCTGAGTCTGAAATATTGGAGGCTCATGGTGGGACTCGCCAGTGGCTGCTCCCCAGGGACTTAGAACTTAACTCTATAAGCGGTTCTGTCAGACTCTACCACTGTCTTCTGGGATATGAAAGTTTCCAGAGAGGCTCCCTCTTTTCTTGGGGCAGCAGACAGGTAGCTAGGCCGTCGCCCTCACGCTGCTGCGCATAAGTCAGTCTCAGTCTGAAGGGGTGCTTTTTTGGAGTAGGAAGAGATTTAAAGTTATGCAGAGGCAACAGAGCTTTCTAAGAATATTTTTGGCAGCTGATAAAGAAGACACGGGCCCTGGTGGAGTATGCTCGCCCTTGGGACACCAGCCAGATGTTGGTGCACATAAATTGGGAAGACAATGGTCTTTACCGGTAGTATTCGAAATGCTGTTCACACTCTCTAATCGTCGATGAAAATTATTTCGCTTTCAGGGCCAGTCGGAGGTGGGGTGGGAGGGCTGTGGCAGGGGGCCTGCTTCCACTGCAGCAACAGGGAAATGTCCCGGCGTCCCGTCTGGCAGACCCCCTTGTTTCCTGGGGCGCAGGGCACTGGGAGGCCGCGGGGGCCCGAGGGAAGGCTGGGGGCCGCGGTCCCTGTTTTCCGGGCCGCCAGCCTCCCAGCGTCCCCAGCCTCTCAGGTAGGGACGCCCCCTCCCTCCAGCGCGTTCGGAGGGTGGGAAGGAGGGGCTGGGCTCCGAGCGCCGCCCCTCCATCTATCACATGGCCGGAGAGTCACAAAAACAACAGCTTTGGCCAAGACCGTGACTTCGGAACGGGAGCCCAGGCCCTCGCAGCCAGCCCCCTCCCCATGGAGGACAGTTTTCTTGAATCCTTTGGGAGGCTGAGCCTCCAACAGCAGCCGCCGCAGCGGCAGCCTCGGCCGCCGCCCCCGCGGGGGCCCCCTCCGCGCCGCCACAGCTTTAGGAAACACCTCTACCTCCTGCGAGGCCTCCCGGGCTCGGGGAAAACCACACTGGCCAGGTAATGACCGCGCCGGGCCCCTGGCCGCCGGCGGGCGCGGGAGGAGCGGGTCGGCGCTGCCCTGCGGCTCCGGGCGCAGGCGCCGGAGGTCGATGTTCCGCGGGCGCCCGCCCGGAGGTCGGGTCTCGGCACTGCGCCTTGCGCGGGCTCCGAGGGCACCGGCCCGGCCCGATGCCAGCCGCGCCGAGGCAGCCCCCGCCGCGCACTCCCTCGCCCCGTCCCCCGGCCCGGGAGGCCGGCAGGGACGCCTCTTCCGGAGACCCTGGTGGCGACTGCAGAGAAGCCGCCCGCCGCGCTCGCGCAGGCAGCGGCCACAGTGCGTCAACAGGCGTTTTCACCCCGGAGCGCATAGACGCGGCGGGGCGGGGGCCGGGCGGGCGCCCGCGGGGACAGTCTGGCGGGGTCGGAGCCCCAACCCGCGTGGGCTGTGGTGGTGAGGGCGCTCAGGTGCACGGGGAGGGGGCTGGTGGCAGAGCGCGCCATTGGCGCCCAAATGCGTGCACTTGCAAATTGCGCGAGCGGCCCTCCGCCCCGGGTCGGCGAGAGTGCGCGGCTGGTTTGCAGCCCGCGCCCACCTGGCTGGCCCCGCCGCAGCCTCAACGCCCGCACCCCTGCCTTGCGTGTGATGCTCCAGCAGCGTTGAACTGTCCATCTCCGGCACGCCACGCCGTGTCTGCCCTGGCCGTGGCCGACGCTGGCCCGCCTGCCTGGCTTGCCCACCGCCTCCCTTGCCCCACGATCCGCCCAGCTTTCGAAACTCTGCTGTGTCCTTCCCTGGCCGCTGCCGCACCGCCAGTGGCTGCTCTTTCTGGGATCTGTGGCTTCCTGTTTACGGCTCAGTGACTGCGCTTAGTTTTGCACATGGTTTTGTTTATCCTCCTGTAAGTTTCTTGAAGGTAGGGGCCATATCTTATCCCGCTCATTGCCCGGATCCCTTCCTCTCCGTGAGCTTTCCACCTTGTGGGAGAGAGAAGGTTAGCCACAGGACCATGCAACTGCTCGAGTCAAGGTGGCCGTGGCCGATGGTGCCCAGGTAGTGACCTTAGCAGGAGGCCCGGGTCCTTTGGATGTGAGGGAACTGTGAGAGCCCAGTGGGTGAGGGGCTGCCGGCTTTAACTAGGATTCTGGTTGGTTTGTGGAGAAGCCTCTATAGACAAAACATATTGCAACATTCGCAAATGAAAGGGAGGTGACTGGCCGAGCACCACCGCACCCTCGCACCCTCCTCTAAGACACAGACACTTTTCAGCAGGTCCTCCCTGGCTGCTGGGGAGGTGAAGGAGGGTAGTAGAGTGGGAAGCCTCCTGGGAACCTAGCAGAACTTGGTTATTTTATGATACCGCCATGTTGGTAGATCTGTTATCAACCAAGTATCTTCTGGATGTCAAATCCTGCTGATCTGTGGTCCATCATGCACTGAGTGTCAAAGAAGGAAGTAAACATTTTAGGTCAAATTTTGTTTCTAACTGTATTGGGAAGGGAAGTGATTTGATCAGTGGAGGCGGCACAGAGCTGACCATGAGGGTATTGGACCTCACATTTCTCACGGGAAGAGTGAGTGGGTTGGCCTGGGTGATCTTTAAGGTCCCATCTGGCTCTCATATTGTCCACTTTTAGCATTTTGATTCCTGGTTGATATTTGGCTAAGCAGAAGACATCAGCTGAGAGACCAACTTATTAAAGAAGATCTTTCTAGGGACAACTGGAGTGACCACTGTCCTTGAGTGTCTGAACATTATGCCTTTAGATCCACTTCATCACTAATAGGCTGGCAACTTTGGGCAGTCACCTAGCTTCCCTGGGCCTTATGTTCCTTATATATGACTGCTAAGAGGCGATGAGGGTAGAGGAGTTATTGAAGATTTTTCTGGTTAATTTCCAATTGCCAGACTTAAGAACAGTTTGCTTCTTTGGGAAGATGAGACAAGAGAATTGCAGGTTCAAGACCAGCCTCAGCAACCGAGCAAGACTCTCAGCAACCCAGTGAGACCCTCTTTCAAAACAAAACAAAGATATAGGGCTGGGGGTGTAGCTCAGAGGTAGAATGCCCCTGAGTTCAAACCCCCCCCCCCACAAAAGAATAGCTTGTTCCTAATGGCCAGGTAAAAGACCTTGAAGTCAACTTATGGCTTCATGTCCAAGCTCTGCAACTCAATAGCAACACTATTCACTCAACCCTTCTGTGCCTCAGTTTCCATTCCTGTTCAACAGGTCTGTTGTTCATCTGTTCTTTCTACCACAGAAGGCTGTTGTGAAGATTAAATGTGTGTGGGAGGGCTTTTAAAACTTTAAAGTGGTATATAACTTTTAAGAGGTATTAATTACTGCCTAAATTGTTGATCAGTAGAGATAAGTCTTCAGCATTACTGGGGAGAAGCCCAGCTCTGAAGTGAAGAAGGCAGCTGTAAGTTGACTTTGAGCTGCCCCGTGGTGCAGGGCATTGGCAGTTCTGGGGGCAGAAGATCCTTGGCATGGCTTGGGGTGAGCTGTGTATTTGTATTAAAGTCTGGGAAGCAGGCGAGGAAATGGGCCTGGGCCAGCAAGGAGGAGGCCCACAGTGAGGCTGGAATGGCGGCAGTCACCGCCTGGCCCTCAAGGAGCTGCCTGCCCCGCTTTATGGGGGTAGGGGTGGGGGAGGGGAAATGTCAAATTGTTTTAAAATACACATGCATAGAAAATAGTAAAACTGTAAGGTTACATATTTGTTGGATTCTGGGAAATTCACATCTCTATTTTATGTATTTTCCAAATTTTCTATAATTAACATGTATTTCTTAAATCAGAATAATAAAATATTTTTTAAGAATTGGAGGAAATCGGTTTTTACAAATGTGGATTCATCTTTTTCTGCCTATCCTTTACTTTTCATTTGATTAAAAAACCTAATAAAAAAACTTTTTGAAATTGGAATATGTCTTCTTTTCCAAATCAATGTTAGATTTCTATACTTTTTACTTATATGTATTCATAGTTTAAAATAGCTGGGCTATTTAAATAGAAAATATCTATTTAAATCATTTGTATTTATTTAAAAACAGTTGAGATTTTATCTGGTTTAAAAATTTTTAAGCACATCAGTGTATTAAAAATTAGTGTGCCCTCTAATCTATTTTATCATCTCTATGTTATTTAAACAATGTATTTAAAATAGGTTCTTACCATTGATCCGTAGGTTCTACTTCCAGGTATTCATCCTAAAGAAATAATTGGACAGGTACGTGGAGATAGAGGAATGTTCATCACTGAGTTTTTGTGAAACAGAAAAAAAATGTGAGACAATTTAAATATATAAAAATAGAGGATTGGCTTATAAGTCATGCAGTCGTTAATGGAAACAGATGTATATTTGACCTGTAAAAATATTCTTCCTTCCTTTAAGTTAGAAAGCCTGTTAAAAAGACACGCACACACACACACACACACACACACACACATCCCATATTCTGTTCAGAAAAAGAGCTCTCTCTCTCTCTCTCTTTCCATAGAAAATGTGTGAAAAGATCAATATCTATTAATAGTTGTTGACTTTAGGTGGTGGATTATGGACTTTTCCCTCCTGATTTATTTTCCGAATTTTCTACAACAAATATATCTTACTTGGTAACTTTTTAAAGGTGAAAATTAAGGTACTACTAAGTGAAAAGTTTTGTTTAATGACTTGGCTAGGTAGGATTACATGACCAAGCTTTTATTATATAACTTAACTAGATAAATATGTTGTTTTCTAGATAAAAAGTCTTTCCTAGGTCAATTTTTAGTTGAACATAGACTAGGAAACTCTCAAATCCATGAGGATTACATTTTATCTAATTTTATTTATTAGCATATGAGCTAATATAAGTCAGTTGATTCTTCAACACCTTAGATTTTTTAAATTAAAATGGAGCTAATATTCCATTAATATGTTTATTGTGAGGATTTTAGGTACTGCAGTAAACACAGTCCCTATAATTACGTATGTGGAGTAAGTACTGTGGAATGTGTGTGCTACATAAATACCAACTGTTGTTAGTTATTAATCACTGATCAACAATAAAAAAGTTTAGAGTACTTGTCAGAGTATCAGTACTTGCTTCATGAAGCATATAACAGGGCTAAGAGAAGGAGCCTACACAAGACAGCCTACACAAGGAGCCTAACAAGAGGAAAGCAATAGTCAGTACCCAGCGCCAGTGGGCGAGTGAGGCCCAGCACAAGTTGTGCCCTGGATGCTCCTGGTGTTGGAGGCCAAGGGCGGCAGTGAAAGGGATCGAGGCTAATTGGGGGGAGAGAGTCCCCACCATAAAGAAGGTGGAGATGTGGCTGAACAAAGAAAAACAGGTGGCAGCATGAGAAGGGAGATGGAGGTGGGAAAGAGCGGGTGTTCTCCTGGCCTTAAGGTGGGCTTTATAGCAGTGAGAGTATTGGCTAGGTAGCTCCAGGCCAGATCACGGAGAGCGTCAAAAGTGGGACAGAGGAGTAGTGAGAAATAAGATTCCAGTCCTAAGACTCTTAGCTTTCAACAGATGACCCAGAACTGCCTGTTTGCACAGCTGACATGACACACTCACCTGGGAGCTGCACTGCCCTTTCCTCCTGCCTCAGTGAGCGCCTCTGTTGTGGAACCTCTGTGCTTCCTTGTGCGTACGTGCCTGTGTGTGCATGGTCAAATGTCTCTCACTTAGGCCTTTTTATTTTTGTACTGGGGATTGAGCCCAGGGGCATTCTACTTCCAACCTACACTCCGACCCTTTTTATTATTTATTTTGAAACGGCCTTGCTAAGTTGTTGAGGGTCTTGCTTGGTTGCTGGGGCTGGCCTCAAAAATGCAATCCTCCTGTCTCAACCTCCCAAGTTCTGGGATTGCAGGTGTGTACCACCATGCCTGGCCAGTTTGGGTCATTTTCACCTTTTTAAGAGTGTATAACTTAGTGACATTAGTTATGTTTCTGATGTTGTGCAGCCACCACTGCTGTTTATTTCAAAAATAAACACCAAACAGAAGTTCAGCGCCTACTAAACAACAAGTCCCTCTCCCCCTTCCCTCCTGGAAGCCACTAAGCTACTTGCTGTCTCTATGCAGTCACCTTTTCTGAGTGCCTCATGTAAGTCGATCATACAGTATTTGTTCCTTTATGTCTGGCTTACTCCATTTAGCTTAATGTTTTCAAGGTTCACCCCTGTTTGTAGCATGTCAGAACTTTATTGTTTTGATGTCTGAATGAAATGTTCCATTGAATGAGTATACCACTAAAGTGTTCTTTTGAAATGGTAACAGTAGATAGTCTTTCTAAAACCATAATCTTATTTGAAAAATTAAAAGTCACTATCCTTATGTCAATTCCCTGGAATTGTTTTGAATCTTTACATATCAGTCAAAGTCAAGCCTGGGAACCATGCCGTAGTACATGTTGCATCCTGTGCAGTTCTTTTTGGCACCATCACAAATGATTTGTAACACGGACTCAGTCGGGCTCAAAGGATGCTTGCTGACAGCTGTCTTTTCTCTTCATTCACATCTCTGGATGACATAGAATTTCCCATCAGGTGAAGTACATTTTTCATTGTTTTCTGATACTAGAGCTTTCTAAGAAAGTAGAAGACTGGTTTTCTAATGTGATAAAACAGAGATGGGGAGAAAGGTATGTTCTGCAACCAAATAAATAGTGGGGGGGGGGAGCGAGAACAGGAGAGCAGATTAGTTTAGCTAAATAGCCTGTAGTTTGATGTCAAAGCATACTCTGCTCTGCAGTGCTCCTCGCCTGCAGGCCTGGACCATGGTGTTTCTCTTCTTAATAAAAGCAAGATCAAAATAGAGAGTTTGAAGCCAGGCGTGGTGGCGCACGCTTGTAATCCCAGCTACTTGGGCCCTCCACCACTTAGTGAGACCCTGTTTCAAAATAAAGAATAAAAATAGGGCTGGGGGTGTAACTCAGAGGTAGAATGCCCCTGGGTTCAATCCCCAGTACCGCAAAAAAAAAAAAAATAGAGTTTGGAGTATTCCAAGTATGAATATATCAACATAGAGTATCCAAAAGATGACAGCTCAGATCTTTAGTCAGTTAGGTCTACTTGGAAAGTGACTACTAGCTTTTTATATTTTTCATGATTTTCCTAAGATGGGTCCTGAATCTCCTCTTTCCATAAGAGTCCTTGTGATACCTCTCTGGAGGTTGGGATGCATGACAACTGTAAATGCTATATCTATTTTACAAAGAGTGAGAATACACAGGGCAGTATGTGTTGGTAATCTCTTACCGGAAAGGCTGCGCCAGGGAAGGTCTCCCAACCTCGCAGGAGGCTCATCGTCACCACGTTCCTGGAGCTGTCGGGACAGTGGAGGAAGACCCTGCTGAATTGGGACCATACAGTACGGCAGGTGTGGATGATGATCAGAGAGGAGGAAGTAGTGAGTGAAGAAATGAAAGGGGAGGAGCATTTCCATTGGAAAAGCTCAGGAGATGAACAGGAAGCTCCCTTACAGTTCGTCTGGCTCAAGCCCAAGCAATGACGCTCTGAGAAGTTACACATCTCGATCAAGGTCTCAGGGATGAGATCCCCTTATTTTCTAATCCAGAACTTTATCTTTGACGTCACAGGAAGAGACTAGTGGGAGTGACCTGGTGAAAGGTAATGAAGTTGGTTTTGATCTCTTGTGTAATGAAAAAACACTTAAAGGCCTTATTAAGGGGGCTGAGTTAACCTGGATTTCCACAGTCAGGGTAAGGAAGCTACATCTTATTATTGTTTGTCAGTATTAATAATATGTATTTTTCCTAATTAAAAAATATTACCAGCAAATTTCTTTGTTAACGTATTACCATTGGGGGTAATGGGAGAAGATGAGATTAAGATTTTAAAATAAGTATTCATATTTATTCTGATTATGGTGTGTTGGGGAGAGATATCAACTCCCAATTCCTCAGTGTCTAAATCTGCTCACATCATAAGATGTTTATTACTCAACTTCCTTCTTGGCATTTCAATGAAATCTTCTCTATATAGTGGTACCTTTCTAGGGCCGTTTAGATTTTGGACAACCCATTAAGACATTATATTTTGTCTTCCTAAGTTATCTAATGATACTGAGCTTTATGGGATTGAGGAAATAGTATGATAAACAAAAACTAGTTTAATTTCTAATTGTTCCTTCATAAGGCTCTCTGTTGGATCATGTATGTGGCTTGGGGAGAAGGCTGTTTTTATCAAGGTAAGAACCTGGAAAAGGGGAAGGGAGAAATAGACAAACTAGCACGCAGTTATCAGGTGCCAACTCTATGCCTGGAACTTAATGGACACAGGATTACTGGATCTTCACAATAACACTATGATGTGCAGTAGTCGTCTTTATTTTATAGATGAGCGTATTAGCATTGCGATGTCACGCGTGTGATTCTAAACCTGGGAGTTTGATGATATGCTGAGAGGTTGCACCTCACCAGCGATGTCTTTGGATAAATGCACCTCCACCCACTTTCCGCAGTAACTAGGGCGTCCCATTGAACTACACGCGTATAGCCAGGATCCTGTGGTGTTCTTTTTCTACCTATTTGAAGGCTATGATGGAGAGCAGGGTCTCAGAGGGGATTTTTCTGCTATCTGATAGCGCCTTTCCACCATTCTTTGTCCTGTACCTTGACTCTCTTTGCTACATAAACTCATTTATTTTACTAGAATGTAAGCTTTAGCAGATATGATGTAAGTTCCCTGAGATCACGTACTTTATTCTGCCCAGCTCCTTAGAGAAGGCCTGCACATAATAGGCATTCACTAAGTATTTGATGAATGGATTTGCTAATGAAAGGCAATGCCAGAAACTTCCGAAGAGGTGGAAGCTTAACTGTCAGCATGGTTCTTGAGTAAAGGACAAAACCAAAAAGGAGATTGTTCACATAAAGAGAAATGTAAAGCAATGAATGGGATATGGAGAATAGACATAGGGGGTTAAAAAAAAGAAAAAGAACCACTCATCCCCAAATTTAATTCAGTACACAGAGAAGTATTCCTATTTTTTACACATGAAAATGTTTGCTGAATCAGCTCCTTCAACTGATATTTATGCTAAAAAGGGTTTAAAAAATCAAGGTCCTCCAAACGCCCAGAATAGCCAAAGCAATTCTCAGCAATAAGAACTATGCCGGAAGCATCACAATACCTGACTTCAAATTGTACTACAAAGAGATAGTAATAAAAACAGCAGCCAGGTGTGGTGGCGCATGCTTGTAATCCCAGTACTTGTGATGCTGAGACAGGAGGATCACAGGTTTGAAGCCAGCCTCAGTAACTTAGTGAGGCTCTCAGCAACTTAGCAAAACCCTGTTTCCAAATAAGAAATAAAATAGGTTTGGGAGTGTAACCCAGAGGTAGAATGTCCTTGGGTTTTATCCCCAGTACCAAAAAAAAAAAAAAACCAAACACACACACACACACCCACACACCATGGTATTGGCACAAAAACAGACACACAGACCAATGGAACAAAATAGAAGACTCAGAAACAAAGCCCCATATCTGTAACTAGTTGATCTTTGATAAAGGTGCCAAAGACATACACTGGAGAAAGGACAGCCTCAACAAATGCCGTTGGGAAAACTGGCTATCCATACGTAGAAAAATGAAACTAAACCCTCACCTCTCACCCTGCACGAAAGTCAAGTCAAGATGGTTCAAAGACCTAGAAATTAGACCAGAAACTTTGAAACTGCTAGAAGAGGGTATAGGGCCAACACTCCACAGGTAGAAACTTCCTCAATAAGACCCTGAAAGCTCAGGAAATTAAAACAAGAATTAATGAATTGGATAGCATTAAATTAAAAAGCTTCTGTGCAGCAAAGAAAACCATCAAGATTCTACAGAGAGAGCCTACAGAATGGGAAAAGATCTTCACCACCTACCCATTTGACTAAGGTCTAATATTTAGACTATATAAAGAGCTTAAAAAGCTTAACACTAAAAAAAAAAAAAACAAAAATGGGCAACCAAACTGAATAGACACTTTTCAAAAGAAGAAATACAAATGGCCAACAAATATATGAAAAATGTTCATCTTTAGCAATCAGGGAGATGCAAATCAAAACTACACTGAGATTCCCTCTCACTCCGGTTAGGATGGCAGTCATCAAGAACACAAGTAATAATAAACTCTGGCGAGGATGTGGGGAAATAGGAACCTGATTACACTGTTGGTGGGACTGCAAACTAGCACAGCCACTTTGGAAATCAGTGTGGAGGTTTCTCAGAAGACTGGGAACGGAGCTACCATGGGACCCAGCAGTAGCACTCCTGGGCATCTTCCCAAAGGAAATGAAATCAGAATATTATAATCATACTTGTATATCCATATTCATAGCAGCACAATTTACAACAGCCAAATTATGGAACCAACCTAGGTGTCCATCCACAGATGAATGGATCACAAAACTTAGGTATATATACACACTGGAATTTTACTCAACCATAAAGAAGAAAAAATTTACACCATTTACAGGAAAATGGATTGAAGTCGAGAATATTATACCAAGTGAGTACACCTACTCCCAAAGAACAAAGATGTATGTTCTCTCTTATATGTGGAAGCTAGAGAGATATTCAGAAATAAGAACAACATCAGATAGATGAGCAGAGACTCCAGGGGAGTGACTGAGGGGGATTAGGGAGTGGGGGGGGGACGAAGTCATAAAGAGTGCAATAGTAGAAATAATGTTATGAATGTATACAAAATTGCTAATTCCAATCTCAAAGACTTGCAGGGTGAGGGTGAGGGGCAGATCCAGTGGAGAGGGCAATAAGAATTGTGTGCATGTATTTTTCTGACACTCTGTACCCCAATATGATGTAAAATTACAATGCACCCAATAAAAAATAATTAGATGTAGAACAGTAAAAAAAAAAAAAATCAACAGCCAGGTGTGGTAGTGCACACTTGTAATCCCAGTACTTGGGAGGCTGAGACAGGAGGATTGCAGGTTCGCGGCCAGCCTCAGCTACTTAGTGAGGCCCTCCGCAACTCAGACCCTATTTCAAAATAAAGAATAAAAAATAGGGCTGGGGTGTAGCTCGGAGGTAGAATGCTGCTGGGTTCAATCCCTAGTACCACAAAAAAAAAAAAAATCAAGGTCAAAGATGCAATGGCTGTCCCCCCTGTAAGTAGCAGTCAGAAGAAGGCATTCTGATGTCTGCTCTACTGTTATCTGTAATGGATCTACAGTATTTGGGGGGAAACAGATAAAACAAAGTACTGAGGTAGGTGTGCCTGATTCCTTCTCTGACTCTGAGCATGCTGGAGTTAACCAACAGAACACAGACATGGGGAACCTTACCATTGCTAGAGTCCACAGAAGGGGACTGTCCCCATGCAAGATACAAGAGGATTCCTGATAGATAACGTGAAGTAAGTGGACCACACTGACCGATGGCAGTGAGTGCTATCTGGGAGTCTGGTTTTGGATCTTGTAAGACATGAGGGGTAGAGGCAAGAGTGATCAGTAGGGCACACTGGGAGCTCATCACTAGAGTCCCCTCAGCCTTTGTGGCTTGGTGACACGCATAGGGCTGGCAATGTCAGGTCTGGCTCTCCGTGCACAGGGCTTGGCCCTGGTGTGGTGGTTGGCCATTCCAGGCCTGGGGGAGACTGTCCACGTGGTCTGTAGTTGTGGGTCCCTCCCTGTGCTCAGGCGGCTGGGGTTCCTACTTCCCTGTTTACCCTCAGGAGGATTCTAGTAGCATCCAGAGGAAGTGCTGGGATCCAGACGACGCCTCGCTCCCAGCCTCCTTTGGGGGGGGGGATCTGGGATTTGGGTAAAATTCTCATTGTATATAGATGAGAAATTTTCCTCACACAGTTTGGGGCCCTATAAAAAGAGTTTGCATAATTAGGGCAGAGCATTATACTCAAGAGCCATTCATGTATTCACCAAATATGATCTCCCACGTGCCCGCCATTCCTCTAGATGTTTAGAATAGAGACACAAATCCCTGCTTTCATGAAATGTATGTCCTACCAGAGGAACAATTTTTCTGAAGCAAAGAGGTAACTTTAGATAGTATCTGCTCTACTCTATTGTCTCCAAGAAAGGATTCCATGGCTATTGCACCAGAGGTAGACGTCCCCAGGAATTGTCCACATGTGCACATTTATTGAAATCTGCTCATGATAGAGAAGATTGCAAACAAAATAAACATCACTAGTGAAAAATATAAATAAATGTGGTTTACTCATTTTAATAGCAGTCAAGCCTAGTGGGTTAGTGTTGGAGCTCAGGATTAATAAATGGTGGTATTGGGGATTAATAACAGTACTTATCTCCCAGGTCTATCTATTTGAACATAACATGAGAAATGTGAAACCATTAGAATAGTACTTGGTTCACCATAAGCACTTAAAAACAGGTGAGCTATGTTTATTATTGTGCTGATAATGGAGTAGTGTGTAGCAGTTAAAAGGAACAGACTCAGTTTATATAGCAACATGAATAGACGTAAAGTATGTAATGCTCCTTCATTTTTTCATTCAACAAATATTTATTGAGTGTCTACTATGTTCCAGGCAGTGTTCTAGGTACTTGGGAATCACCCGTGACCAAAACAAAGATCCTGCCCATGTGGACCTTATATGCCAGAGGTAGGGAAATGGATATAAAATATAAGGAAATTGCGTATCATGTTAGGAGGGGATAAGAACTGTGGAAAGGGGGAAGTGAAGCATGGTGAAGGTATTTGAGGACGCAGAGTTAAAGTACAGAGCTGGTTGAATTTTAAGCCAACAAAGCAAATACGAGAAAATGTTAATGATTATCAGCTCCAGGTGGTGGGTATGCAGGCATTTGTTATATTATTTCTTTTACTTTTCTCTATGTTTAAGATTTTCTATCTACATTGAAAATTTCCTCTCTATGATACAAAAGATAAATGAAAAATGACAAGGAGTCTGAAATATGCAGAGCTAACTAATAAGCAGAAAATTAGGAAGGTGCTTTATGTGTCTATATGTTTTTTAAAAAAGATTCTAAAGTAAATGTTGAAAGTTTAAAGTCCATTAGTGATGAAGATGAGGAGAATTGTAATGCAGAAAATGAAATCAATATAGAAGACAAATGTGAGAATAAATATAACCAAATATAACCAAACTAAATACAACCAAAGCAACAATTACAGAAATAATAGAACATTTCTGAGTTGAAGACTGAGAAGTGATAAAAAATAAATTCAGTATCTAAAGGTGTATGCTGGTAAGTGTTGTCAAAGCTATTAATTAACTACCCCTTAGCAGCCCTCTGTCTGTGGGAGTGGCAGTTGCCCAATAGTAAAGCCACAGCTGTCAAGGCTCCCTTGCCTCTTCCTGCTGTGTCAATGTGGATGTGGGCTGGGGCTGCAGTAGTCCTGGGAGACCCCTTGGGCATGGTAGCTGCAGGGAAGACAGATGGGGACTCACCATGACAAGGACTTTCTCAGATCTGCAAGAGCATGAACAGCCCTGTGCCCAGGTCTGTGTAGGCCTGGGGTAAAATTCCAGCACCACATCTAAGTTGTGTAAACATAGGCCAGTTATTTAAGCTCTTTTGGGGGGGGTACTGGGGAGCTGCATCCCCAGCCTTTTATATATATATATATATATATGTATATAATGTATTTTTTGGGGGGTACCAGGGATTGAACCCAGAGGCATTCTACCTCCAGGTCCTATTTTTTATTCTTTATTTTGAAACAGGGTCTCACTAAGTTGAGGAGGGCCTCACTAAGTAGCTGAGGCTGACCGTGAACCCGGATCTTCCTGTCTCAGCCTCCCAAGTACTGGGATTACAAGCGTGTGCCACCATGCCCGGCTTATTTAAGCTCTTAAAGATCTAGTTTCTTTATCAATAAACTGGAAAAATTGTTATTTACTTAATAAGATTGTTATAAAGGTTAAGGAAGAGACGCCAAGCTCTTTGTTCAGTGCTTAGCACTCTTAAAAGAAAATTTACTGGAACATCCAACATTAGCCAACCACAAGAGGAATTAAAGATAATAAAAATGGGATATCTAGCTGAGCGAGGTGGCACACACCTGTAATCCCAGTACTTAGGAGGCTGAGACAGGAGGATTACAGGTTTGAGGCCAGCTTCAGCAACTTAGGTCCTCAACAACTAGGTGAGACCCTGTTTCAAAAGAAAAAAAATAGGGCTAGGGGTGTAGCTCAGAGGTAGAATACCCCTGGGTTCAATCCCCAGTACCACACACACACAAAAAGTGGTATGCTCTACATTATGTTACTGTTTTTATGTAACAACAAGCAATGAAATAAATATATATTGAGATATATATATCTATCTCAGTTCTGGAAAGAAGACCAAAATGTTAATAGTAATTATTTTTTAGATAGAGGAATATAGAAACCTTCCCTTTTTTGCACTTTTCTGTTTCAAAAATTTCTGCAATGAATATATATTTCTTTGCTAATTAGAAAGGAAAAGATATTTCTAAAGCTTACATAGACAAAGACACTGGAGCCAGCTTGAAGGGGACCTACTGGCCAATTTGGGACAATTTGAGTACCCTAAAGAATAATAATGATAAGGACTACAAAAATGAGAGGGGCAGAGAAAGGGTTTTTGTCATTTTTGTTTTTGTTTTTAACAAGACAAATGCCACCTTGTAATATAGAAGGAATTACAAAATGAGAAAATAAAAATTCTTCAATCCACAATGCAATAATTGATTCCGGCTCCAGAGCAATAGATGCAAAGACAATAGTAATAGATATAATACATCTTTAATAGATGTAAAGGCTACTGGGGAAAGGCTGCTGAAGAACAGGATGGCTGAGTGGTCTCACAGATTCATGTCCACACAATACTTAATATTGTAGAGGAAGCCACGCGACTTTCAATGGAGAGGTCTGGTTGACACCACCTTTTAGCCAAGTGTCGCAACAGCATGATGGGACCAGCCACCATATCCAACCAGAAGTACATAAAAGTCACCTCTGGTCTGGCGTGGTGGCGCAGGCTTGTAATCCCAGTACTTGGGAGGCTGAGACCGGAGGATCCGGGTTCGCGGCCAGCCTCAGCTACTTAGTGAGGCCCTCCGCGACTTAGTGAGACCCTGTTTCAAAATAAAGAATAAAAAATAGAGCTGGGGGTGTAGCCCGGAGGTAAAATGCCCCTGGGTTCAATCCCCGGTACTGCCAAAAAAAAAAAAAAAGGGAAACCTAAATAGGCATGAAGATAGTTAATAGATCAAAAGATACTAACAAGACATAATAACCAAAGGTAGTGCTTGAAACCTGTCAAGGATTTTTGGGACCACTGAGGATATTTAAAAAATTTAGAATTAAAAATCTAATCACCACTGAGCGTGGTGGTGCACGCTTGTAATCCCAGTATTTTGGGAGGCGGAGACCGGAGGATCCGGGTTCGTGGCCAACCTCAGCGCGCATGCGCGCGCGTGATCTCTCTCTCTCTCTCTCTCTCTCTCTCTCTCTCTCTCTCTC
>PVJS01016342.1:0-37604 GCA_004027185.1 Glis glis
CTTGTAATCCCAGTACTTTGGGAGGCGGAGACCGGAGGATCCGGGTTCGCGGCCAGCCTCAGCTCTCTATCTCTCTCCCTCTCTTTCTCTTTCTCTTTCTCTTTCTCTTTCTCTCCCTGCCTCTCTCTCTTTCTCTCCCTCTCCCTGTCTCTCTCTCTCTACCTAGTGAGGCCCTCCGCAACTTCGTGAGACCCGGTTTCAAAATAAAGTATAAAAAAATAGGGCCAGGGGTGTAGCTCAGAGGTAGAACGCCCCTGGGTTCAATCCCCGGTACCGCAAAAAAAAATAGTTTCTTATTATAGAGGATATATATATATATATATCAATTTATAATTTATAAATTTATAATTATCTATATATATGCATTCTGAGGGGAGTCATGGACCACTTTTGAGGATAGATGGAAGTACCATGTATCTAGAAAAGCTCATAGTCACACACATGAACAATAATTTTCATGGAGCTCAAAGATTTCTCAGAACCCAGTGGGCCCATACATAAATCCTAAGTTAAAAATATTTTTATATGTCATTATTTTCTTTTTGTCTCCTTGATCTAGAAATGACTAAAAACATTTAAAGTCTTTTCACATATTTTTCTTGGATTTTGTCTAGTCTGTTCTACTATAACAAATATCACAGCAACTGGGTAGCTTACAAATAACAGAAGTTTATTTTCCATAGTTCTAGAGGCTGAAATCAAGACCCAAATCAAGATGGTGGCAGACTCCGGACTTGGTGAGGGCCCGTTTCCTGACTCATTGCTGGTGGCCTCTCTCTGTGCTCTCATACTTTGGAATGGGTGAGCTAGCTCTCTGCAGTCTCTTTAAGGGCACCAATCCAACCATGACAGCTGTCCTTATAATTTAATCACTCCCCAAAGATCTGACCTTTTAATACTATCACCCCAAAGGTTAGGGTTTCAATACAAGAATTTGGTAGGGGCACAAATATTCAGATTATAGCACATTTCTATTGATTTTCTTCAGTTATTTCAATGTTATACAAAGATTTATATTGTTATTTATTATAGAATCTCCTTTTATTATAAAAGTAGTCATTAAGTAGCATTTAATGATTTTTGCCTTGATTCTATTTTGCATAATGTTAATATTTAATAACCTGATTTTTTTCTTTGTTTTTTAGACAAACATTAAACATATAGATGATATATATAAACATATGTGTGTGTATGTGTATATATATATATATATATATATATATATATATATTATACTCTGAGCTATACCCCTAGCCATTTTTTTTTATTTTTATATTTTTGTGGTACTTGGGATTGAACCCAGGGGCATTTTACCTCTGAGCTACGCCCCTAGCCCTATATTTTATTCTTTTATTTTGAAACAGGGTCTCACTAAGTTGCAGAGGGCCTCACTAAGTAGTTGAGGCTGGCCGTGAACCCAGATCCTCCGGTCTCAGCCTCCCAAGTACTGGGATAACAAGGGTGCACCACCATGTCTGGCTTATTTTTTATTTTGAAACAGGGTCTTACTAACTTGCTCAGGCTAGCCTTGAACCTGCTATGCTCCCATCTCAGCCTCTTAATTACTGGGATTATAGATGTGTGCCACTCTGCCTGGCTAAACATTCAATATCTTTAACAATATCCTTTTGCCTTTGAGAACAAATGTATTTTAATTCTTTTTATCAACTCAATCAGTGAGAATTTCAGATAGTAATAATACTTCATTCAGAGATGTCATGAGGATTAGGGGACATACAACATTTAAAGCATGAAGAATAGCAGATAGCATAGTTCTAGGCACATATTATGAAGGAATAAATATTTCACATTATGATTATTATTATTATCAATATTATTACTAGCTATTTAATATGAGAGTTAAAACCATTTAGGGTGATTATCAATGGATCTAAGGACTCACTTTTGTCATCTTCTTTTGATTACTTTTATTCTCTTCCCAATTTTTCTATATTTTGCAATAGTATACTTTCTTGCACAGTATCTAACTTGCTACTCTCTTTTTCAGTGATATACCGGTACATATTTTGTTTTTAATCCTACTCAGTGATTATTTTTACAACTTCCAAAACTAATCCTTTAACATGTAAAATATTACAAACATATGGGAAACTACAGAAAGTAGTATAACTGACAAGAGACAAGAATGTTGCAGTCAAATTTAACAGATGTTAACATTTTGCTCTACTTGCTTCTGAGTTTTCTCTTAAGGAAATAAACCTCTATAAACAGAGCCAGAGCCAAGCTCCTCACTCCCCAGAGAGAACCCTTTGCTGAAGGTGGTGGGTAAGATTCCTTGCATGTTTTTATACTTTTCACTATGTAAACCTGTATTTTTTGAATTCTCCAGTTAATAAAGTGTTTTTGAGGTACTCGATTATAAAATTAGGAGTTCAGATTTTTCCACTGTACTATTCTTTCTTATTTTTGTTATAGCTTAGAGGGTTATATTTATGTTTTATTAAATTATTATTATTATATATTTTTTCATTCAATGATTAAAGTATTTGACTTCAAAAATGTATAATTACAATGCACCAAAAAATGAATATAAAAAGTATTTGACTTCAGTTTTATACCTAATCTATATAATTATTTATCTTTGTTTTTAAATGGTCTTAATGTTCCTTACCAATCTGTTTTCTAAGTGATTTCCCTGTGATGGACTTAATTTTCCTTCATCCCTTGATCAATTGATATACATGTTAAAGTAGTATAAAATTACATATTTATGCTATATTTTCTAGGCAATTGAATATCTGAGAAAATTTTTTAAAATCTTCACAAAATAAACACCTGTGAAGGAAGAAATGTATTCTAAAATGTTATTTCCTGCTAGATATGTTTCAGACTTTATTCCATTCTCCATTGGCCTCTAGAAAAGCAGAGAAGGCAATCAGTAACCAGCATCCTTGCTGTCTGATCTTCCTCAAATTTATTGTTTCTTAGTACACTTCCAGACTGGAATATCATCTTATTGATTCTGTTGTATTCTGGCCGTCCATTTTGATCTGCTCCCTCAAATCAACTTTAAGATCCACAAAGTTTATATCAATTATGTCTGTAGTCATTGCTTCTGTTCAAAGTTTCTTCCTGATGAGCACATTTAGTTATTAGCCCAATTGAAAAATAGTAATCTCTGCACTTTCCATCTCTTGTATTCTTTCTTTCATACATTTTCCAAATTTTTGTTTCTTGTATTTTTTCAATTATGTGAGAGTTTCTCTACCATATTATTAATTTGATTTTTTTGTTGTTGTTATTTCACTTTCCTGCCTTATGCAGGTTTCTTTGCAGTCAGTTCTCAATCCCTCCATCCATTTTTAGGCTAATACTCTACTGTCTTTTCATCTCACACCATTCTCTCTTTATTGTTTTTCTTTTTCCATGAATACAATGTGTTTTTGTTTTCCATTTTTGCTTTTGTTGGTGTTCAGAATCTAACTAAGGGCCTTGTTCATGCAAGGCAAACTCCATCACTGAGCCACACCCTAGTCCCCACAATGTGTTCTTATGTACTACTGAAAAGACAAATAATTTTCTAAAGTTTATTCTGTTAACCATTGTTAAAACCATCATTAATTTTTTTTAGAGGTCTGTTCTTGTTCTGTCTCAAGTTAATGTTCTTACCCAAGTTTGTGTTATTTTCTAGGTTACGTCTTTAATTGCTTTGCATTATATTTGGTCAGTCTTGGATAGAGAGCAAATTGATCCAGGTTTAGTGCTTATAAACAGATATGGTATATACACTGCCTTTGTCCTTACTCTCTATCCATTTTGGTGCTGGCCAAATGTTTGCATATTTACTAGGAGAATAATTTGTATATGTGTTATATACAAATTTTGACTAATTCCTGATGTCTTGTCTTTTAATGCATTATGTGGCTCTACTGAATAGTGTCTTATATCAAAAGACTTGATTGTCTGACAAACAACAGATCTAGCATATAACAAGATTTTCTAGTATCTGTTGATATGATTTTTTCTTGCTTTTGTACCATTCCCCTCTCTTGATCTTTACTAGTTACAGATACATATTTCAGAATATAATGGATCACAGCTTGTCTTCTAGTATATCTCATCTACTTATTTTCTAGATGATAGAGTCTCCGAATAGATTCAAGAAGAGGGACAGATATAAAGTGGTTGGAGAAAAGGAGAGCATTGGGTCACCCTAATCAGGAACCACTTAGTTGTCTGATTGATATAAACTGTCGTGTTTGTGTTTCTGCCCTGGGGACAGATAACAAGAATGAAAAGACCATTTTCCCCCCCATCCAGATTCAGGTGAGTATTTATCTTCAGTTTCTGGTCCTTCCTTAATGGAATCTTTTAATCCAATGTTATCAGTCTTACAGTAAAAGAAGACAGATGGGTAGCTCTGCTTTTGAATGGCATCATAATATTTTAGTCAGCATCTATATCAGCTTTAAGTCAAAGAGCTATTCCCTATCAGAGCCTTGAGATGCTCTAGGGTTGTCTGGAAGCTCTGATTCCCAAGCTCTTATGGTACATGTTACCCTATCTTATTGCCCTGATGTGGTTTCCATTCTCAAAGTCATATCATAGTCCAGTTTAACACCCAATACCCTCACATGTTGGTCAACAGAAAGAAGGAAGGGGTTAGGAAGAAACATGCTGCCTTTGTGTGCCTTTGTGCCTTTGTGTGTGTGTGTGTGTGTGTGTGTGTGTGTGTGTGTGTTAGTGGAGATTGAACCCAGGGGCATTCTACATCTGAGCTATACCCCAAACCCTATTTTTATTTTATTATTATTGTTGTTTTTATTATTATTATTATTATTATTATTATTGTTATTATTGAAACAGGGTCTTACTAAGTTGCAGAGGGCCTAAGTTGCTCAGGCTGGCTGCCAACCTGTGATCCTCCTGTCTCAGCCTCCCAAGTACTGGAATTACAAATGTATGCCACCATGCCTGGCTACAAGCTGCCTTTTAAAGGAGTGTCCAACAAGTTTCCATGACTCTCCTTACATTTTACTGACAGTAACTTGGTTACTGAGCCATGACCACCTTGAGGGGAGGGCTGAACTGGGAAAGAGAATCTTGTTGTGAAGTCATGTACCTGCCTAAAAGAAAAGACCTTTAATAATAATAAGGAAAGGTTAGAGATGAGAAAGGGTAGCAGATTCTGCCACATTTGTTGCTTTTCAACTTTCAGGAAATATTGCCATATCACTTGAGCACATAATTGGGAAGAGTTCAATCAGAGGCTGGTAACCAGACCCCACTTAAACCAAAATATAAACTCATTTTACTACTTTAGATATGTTAAACAATTTTGTTTTATCCTTTAATAACCTTATGTTAGAGGATAGTCATACAATTTCACCCTTAGCATATCTGTTTGTTTACACTGGGATTCAGATTTATCTATGAGAAAAACACTTGTACACTCTTAAGAGAAATATGGATTTTTCTATCCTTCTGAGAGTGTTTTTATTGTGTTTGAAACAACTCTTCAAACCAGTAATATATGCATAGCCTGGACTTGTTGGCATTTTCAAGTGTTCCATTCAGAAACACTGTAAGTATAAGTGGAAAAAGAGATTAGAGGTGAAAACTGATCATGAGATTTTGGGGATGGCCCATGTGCTCCTAATATTTCTCATTTCTGTACCCAAATCCTACCTGACAATCTCCATCCATCTGGTTTGGATCATGTAATCTTACATATCAAACTGTCTTTCTGAGAAAAAGCACTTTTAATAGCGATAAATTGTCCTCTGTTCATATTACATTTTATCTTTAATTAGTTCCTCCATTAGTTCTCTAGCGATACCCTTCAACTTCATCAAGGAAAAATTTCTATTGCAAGCATGTCAAGAACAATATTTCAGCTGGATGTGGTGACACACACCTGTAGTTCCAGCTACTCGGGAAGCTGAGGCGGGAGGATCACTTGAGCTCATGAGTAATTTGAGACTAGCATGGGTGACATAGCAAGATGCCATCCTCCTTACTACCCCCCCACAAAAAAGAGAGATGAAAGAAAGGAAATAAAAATAAAAAGGAATCTATGCTACATCTGAGCCACAGACCATTTTTGGAATTGGATTAGATCACTGGAAACTAATTTTTTTAAAAACCTTGGATCTATCTTTCCTGTTACTTAACTCATATCATGTAATGGGCATGTAAACTTTCTTCAATTTATTGCTTCTTATCTTCTTAGTGATTATATATATATATGTATATCCTTTAGCACTTGTGGAATTTGCTCCTTACTTGTTCTGTTTCTTTTCTTTGCCTAATTGCCCTGTGCTGTCATATACTTCCCCCAAATCTAACTTCTTAAAATAAGGCAGGAGAATAAATATCAAAAGGATATTATTATGAACAGAAGGTTTGTGTCCCCATCTCTCCCAAATTCATATGCAGAAATATTAACCCCCAGTGTGGTGTACTTGGGGAGGGGACCTTGGATGGTTAATCTTGATTGTCAACTTGACTGGATTATGAAGCACCTAAGATTATGTGTTGAGAAGATGATTGGCTTATGTAAATGCAGATTAAAGGGTAAGTCCTGCCCTTAACGTGGGCAGCATTGTTCTGATAAAAAAGAAGGAGAAAGCTATGTGAAGGCAATATCTCTATTCTCAACTGAGATACTGGTCTTCAGCTCTTCCAACTAGACTTCCACCATTGTTTCTCTGGAGAATTTCCTGGCCTTTCCATCTTAGACTGGGATTGCGTTATTGGTTGTTTCTATTCTGAGACTCCAGCTCTTGAACCACTTGACCAGCTGCTGGTTCCTTCGGCTCTCCATGTGCAGGCAGCCAGTTGGGACTACACTGCTTCAGCCTGCAAGCTGATCTCATGTGTATTTTACCATATACATATCCTGTGAGTTCTGTTACTCTAGCAAATGCTGACTAATATAGACTGTTAAGGATGTAATTATAACTAAATTAGGTCTAAAGAGTTGGACCCTAATACAATAGGACTAGTGTCCTTTTAAGGAGAGACGCCAAAATTCTCAATCTTTCTAGCTTGCTCTCTCTTCTTCCACCACCCTTACATGCAACTTATCCAAGGCCACATGTGTTAGTCAGCTATATTACTATAACAAAACCCTGAGGTAATCAATCATAAACAGAAAAGGGTTCAGAGGTTATAGTCCATGATCAGTTGACCCCATTGTTTTTTAATGTGTTGTGAGGCATCCCACCATAGTGTGAGGATGTGGCAGAACAAAGCTGCCCACCTGATAGAGAGCAACAGAGAGAACAAGGAAGAGGCTGGGGTTCCATAATCCCCTTTCAGGCACACCCTCAATAACATAAAGACACTTCACTATGCCCCACCTCTTAAAAACTTCACTGTCTCCTGAAGCCTGGCGTAGTGGCACACGCTTGTAATCCCAATACTTGGGAGGCGGAGAACGGAGGATCAGGGTTCACGGCCAGCCTCAGCTACTTAGTGAGGCCCTCCACAACTTCGTGAGACCCGGTTTCAAAATAAAGTATAAAAAATAGGGCTGGGGGTGTAGCTCGGAGGTAGAACGCCCCTGGGTTCAACCCCTGGTACCACAAAAAAAAAAAAATCACTGTCTCCTGATGACACTGTTCTGGGGACCAAGCCTTTAACATGTGGACCTTTTGGGGTCACTTATGATCCAACTATGGTACTATGTAAGGACATAGCAAGAAGGCAGAAGTCTACAAACCTGGAAAGCCTTCACCAGAAACTAAATGGATTGGAACTTAATCAGGGACTTTTAGCTTTTAGATCTGTAAGAAAGTAAATTTCTATTCTTTGTCACCCAGACTATGGTACTTTGCTATGGTAAACTGAGTAGACTAATACAGGTATATAAAGGTCCTGAGACTAAAGTCTCTAAACCAGACCGTGAAGGGAAGAACATGAAAAGAAAGGTTTGAGACCTAATTTGAAGAGAAGTGGCAACATATATCATAAATATTAAAGGTAGCCATGGTTTTCTCCATCTACTCTTTGCCCCATCTAGGAGAGACTGGGTACCAGGTTCTCCTTAACTACCTCTGGTAAACTCTAGTGACTACTGAAATGCCCCAGGTAGGGATCTGAGAGGGTGGTTTTGATATAGTGGGGCTTCATTATTATTCACACATTATTCCCTGAATTTTGACTTTCACATGGAGATGAGGAAAAAGAAAGAATAAGATCTGATTTTAAACTCTAGTTGAACAGTATTGAAAAGCAAATGTTAATAAGAAGATGGAAATGATGTGAATAATGTCACTATAGAATCAACATTTAGTTCATCTAAAGTATTTCATAGGCTTATAAACATAAAAGTGAACAGAAAAGAAGACTAGACTAGAAAAATCTGCTAGCATATTAACCAAGGTAAACTTTGGATGGTCAATCATGGGGGTGTTTTCTGACAGCTTTCTTTTGGAATTTTTTTTGTAATCAGGAAAAGACAAAACAAAACATGTCATATAAGTATTTAGAATTTTAATATTTGGGGCTAATATCTCTATATCCTAACTTCTACTCCTACATGAGTTTGCCATCTTGCCTGCATCTTTACAGTTTTGTGACACCATAAAGCTCACCATAAACACTTCTGCAATTAACTGTGCAGCAGTCCAAGTTTAAGTTTTTATATGTTTCCATTTAATAGTATACATTATTTCACAGAAATCTCTTTTCTGTTTCCACCACATTATTGAGGAAATCTTTCAAGAAAGAAAGTTCTGCTTTTCTAAGAACACACCCTGTTTTGAATCAAGGACAATTTGCATGCTTAACACAGCAGAGGTTTGGGGGGACTTGTGCGCATCAATATCTTTAAAAGATCTCTATACCCATAAGCAGTGTAGAATGTTGAATATTTAGCACTTGCTATTAGAGAGAGGGTTGCTATTATATTTGTGATGTAAGAAGTTGGCTGCTTGTTAGTGTGCACTCTGCTACTCCACTGGCTTAGTTATTGCTATAGTTGGAGAAGTCTTAACAGTAACCTGGTTATTTTTTCAAAAAAGATATCTATGGATATCAAACCAATAGAAGCCTATAAATCTACTTCTGAATTATCCCTCAGCACCATGAGCTCTGACCTCAGGAAGCAGGGTGCAGGAAAAGCTCCTGTACTTTACATTTTTTTTAAATGATAAGCTGTTTAGCCTTTTCCAAATGGTGAGCAGTGTGGACAGCTTGCTGTCTGCCCTAATTGCCCCACCTCCTCAAAATACAAAGCACAGGACAAAATCGGCAACTACTGATAATATAAGCTACACTGTCAAAAACAAAACTGCAAGCAACAGATTGAAGGCACAACCATGCAAAGTTATATCTCAAGAGGGATAATTAAAACACACATGCACACCCAGAGAAAAATAGATGATTTTTTTTCTTGCTCTCCCACCCTAAATCCTCTAGTATTTCCAACAAGTAATAAGACAGTAGAAAGTGGTTGTATGCTAGAGTGCCTCTAAAATTGGCAATTAATAAGGATGCTGTGTGATTGCCTAAGATTTCCTTCCTGCTAAATGTTTAAATATATCATTCCATTTGCTTTCACCCACATTCTGTCTGCTTCAGGGAAGAGTCCTTGGTCCTTTTGACATTCCTGACTTCAGACATGCACAGGGGACCTTTTTCTAAATGAAATGATTTGTCTCTTTGTGTACTTGTCTTCCTGGATATAGAAACAGAGAACTGTTAACTGTGAGTCAGGGTGATCTTTCCTTGCAGATACATGCCCTGGGCATCTATTGGGCTTCTGTTTTATCGTGTGTGTGTGTGTGTGTGTGTGTGTGTGTGTGTGTGTGTGTGTGTGAGAGAGAGAGAGAGAGAGAGAGAGAGAAACTGAAAACAATAATCTTTCACTGTCTTGTTCTTGTTATTGTTAAGATATGCATCTAAATGGAGAGTCTCAGTGCCATCCCTGCAAAAGAGAAGCTTGTAACTATATCAAGAAAGAATAAAACCCCAAATAAGAATAAAACCCAAAATTTCCAGTATTATTATTTTTTTCTCTTTCAGTTGCATTATATTCAGAGCCTGGGATTCTCACTGCTAATAATAAGAACACAGCCATCTAGGTATCTCTGTTCTCTTCTCTGAGTAAAAGCTAAATGGGGATGCAGATAATTTGACAAAGGTGGAAGAGTAGAAGGTTGGATGAGGGCTCGACATTCTCATTTAGAGATGTGGAATATTTTTAAGACTTCTGCCATGTGGTGCTGTTCATTATCCAGATCACTCTAGAAAAGTCTGAAGACTGCATCAATCCAAATTTAAGCTCTTTTATAAATAGATTTATTCATTCAATAAATATTTATTGGACACTTACAATGTGCAAAGCATTCTGAAGAATACAAAATGCATAGCATAGTCTTTTATCTCAAGTGGCTTATGATTGCATAGGGGAGAATAATATATATATGCAAATAACTATATTATTTTATTCAGGACTCTTTTGGTTGCAGATTACGATATCCAAACACCAAGTCACTCAAACAGGAAAGGAATTTATTGCTTCATGTAACTGAAAAGTCTATGAGTAGACCTTCAGACATCGCTCAATTCAAGGGGCTTATTTGACATAATTTTCTCACTTTATTTCTCATTTCCTTCTTTCTCTCCCTCAATTTCTTGGGGTTTGGACTTTTTGAGCCAATCACATGAACAGAGACAACATAATTGTTCAGTACTGGTCACAACATTAGCACCTAAAATAGTACATAGACTTGACAAGTGTTCATTAAAGGTTTGCTAAATTGATAAAATGTTTTCAGTAGCTTGGAATGATATGAAAATGAATTGCAATGTTTTTCCTAAGTTAGGTAACATGAACTTTAGCAAACCCAATGACAAAACAAACAAAATAACACCTCTCTGCAGGGGTCAATCATGACATAAAAGGGGAAAGTGTAAGATTCTAGAGTGAGAAATATTGGAAAATGTTTGAATGAAACCATATGAAAACTGAAGTGTCTGGCAATAGGTCCATGTTGGGTAGAGAGACAAATGAAGACAGAAGCAAGCTCATGAACTGTGAGAATGGGAAAATGGTCAAGGGGGTAAAGGTTATGGGGAACGTCAAGGAAGACTGAATAGGAGTAAGAAAGTAGGAGACAGAGATGTTAAAGTGATTGTGAGCCCTGAGGGAGGGCCAATCTGAGGCTGGTCTTTAAGTGTGGCTGTGTTGCTAGGCAACTGAAGTGGAGAAGGAATGAAGGTCCCTGTTGCAGAAGGGTCTGAGGCACCAAGAGGTCAAAGTTTCTCATGAGTCTTGAACTTGCAACTGTAAAGTCTTAAACTCATGTCAGCTAAGCTCACTCTAATGGTGAGGGAATTGGATTGAGGTGAGGGAGAACAGTACCATCCCTGGAGATGAGCCTTCTCTGGAGCTGTGAGCCTTGTTCACTGCCCTTTGTAAACTGTGCTAATGAGACCAGCAGCACCAGCCCTGGCCAGAGACAGGTCACCATGGTCTTAGTCAGAGGAGGTGTAGAAAAGGTGGTTGACCTATTCTTGTGGACTGTGAGGCTATGGGTAAGTGGGGCTTTGTTGGCATATTGCTTTGTATTTGAAGCCTCAAATATCTTTAAAATGCCCAGTGGCAGACAGACCTCTCCACAGTCTCAGAGCCAGTCCTGTGAGACACCCTCAAACTGGTGCACTTTCCCCAATTAAGATACCCCCCAAAAGTTTTTCCCTAGTTTAAATATATAATAACCTACATGGTAGAATCTTCTCTCACTCTCACCTCTTCCTACACATTCAGGTTTTAATTTGAATCATAGATTTTATCAATATATGATTGTTAATTAATGTATTTATTCATTTAATCATATAGCTATTTTGTGTCTAACCTTTTCTGTTAGAAAGTAATCTTTATGTGGGAAGGAATCTTGTCCAATTTGTTCGATGTTATGTCCCCAGTTCTCTGATCTGTGTTTATGAAACAGAAGATACACACACAGGCACACACACACACACACACACACACACACACACACATGTATGCATGAATGTGCACAGTTTTCTGTTAAATATTTTAGTTCAAAAGTACCAAAAATAAAGCGGGTACAGTGCTAAACAGATAAAACATTCTTTCTTCTCTTGCAAAGCTGTTTGCTTCAGTGGTATTTAAAAGAGATAAAAATGTGAAATAGTAAGGAAGGAGGCGAATTGTGTAGATTATCCTGTCTTCACACCTGCTTTCTGTTTTCATACATCTTACTATTTTGCCTAATGGAAATATAGCTTCTCTCTCTCCCTCTCCCTCCATCACTCCCTCTTTTCCTTTTTCCCTTTCACTTCCCCCCTCACTTCCCTCCCCATTTCTCTTCTTTTCCCCTACCCCATACCAGACACAAACACTCATATATCACATATTCATTACACATACTCATATACCACATAGTCACTCTTAAACCTATTTGCCAGATATATGATTTCCATGCAAGTACTTTAATTTACCCTCTTTTATGCATATTTCCCTGATTTGCATCACTAATGTGAATAATGAAATTTCTAGATTCAGTACCGCGCTCGCTGTATCTTTATAATCATTGTCACATTATTAAAATGATGAAAGCAAAATGCTCAGCTGCTTGGAGTGCAGTGCTAATGAGGTCAAGGTAGTCAGTTCAATCTCTGAGCAGGCCAACTAGTATTTCACAGAGAGAAGAGAGCTGCTTCTGGGGCTGTGGACCACACCCTTATTCTCAACCAACCATTTTACAAAGGCAAATCATTGGTTACAAACAGACTGAAATGACAGAAAAGGAGCAGGATTAGAAAAATTGATAATTCAGGTAGTGTTAGGGTCCCTCCCCCTGTTAACTAGCACAGTTATCAGAGGCCCATAATCGAGAATTCAAGTTCAGTTAGCAAGTAGAATTAATATTAGTAAGTAGACAATGAATATATTTCAAGAATATAAAAATAAATCAGACAGAAATAGTCAAATATAAGGACAAATATCAGATAATAGGTTACACTTTGGGGTGGTAATGCCAGGAATTGTGCTAAACTCTTAGTATTAGTTCATTTGAGGGCAACCTCATACAGCTTTCAGGTTGTGCACTGTGCAGTTTTTGAGGGAGCTTTCCATTTATACTATGAAGTAAGTAAGCCACATAGGGTCATTGACCCTTTAATCTTTACATCAGTTCTGTAGCATAAATACTACAATCTCTCCTCCCTTTTACAAACGAGGAAACCGACTAGGTGGATAAGTAACTTACTCAAGTAACAGAGTTAACAAGTGTTAGAGACAAGATTCAGAGCTATTCTGCTTAAGATAAAGAAATCCTTAGAACAGGAAAAAGAAAATATTCATTTAATTTGGTAGGGTAATATATGTCTGAGAAAATGTCTGGGATCAAAAAAGGGAAGTATCTTCTTGCTTTCAGAAAAGCTCATGGGGAAAATAAAGTGCATATTCCAGAATAAGAGAGAAGCTGAAAAAGCTCTGGATCTAACCAGTAAAACCAACTTACAAGCTTACCATAAAATATTCTTGTTTAGGGGAACAATTCAGTGAGGAAAGGTACAAGGACTCACCTACACTCTTTTCCAGGCACAGGGTTATTCCACACTTAGGACAAAGCACAGGATATTCTTGTGTTTTTCATGTTTAATTCATTGGTGTGTGTGTGTGGGGGGGGGGTTGCTTTAAAATACAGATTACTGAACCACACCTTAGGCTACTCTATCCCAGGTTTCCTAGGAGATTCTAAAGGAAACAAAAGGTGGGAGATGCTGTTCTAGAAAAAGTGTGAAGTGATAAATGTAGTTAACTTTTTAAACCCACAGACAGGGAGAGGGTTTTGGAATGGATAAAGAGAGAAAGCCAAAAAGGAAAACAGAGGGCATCAAATACAACCCAAAACACCAGTTTTCTCTCTTGGCTATTTTCCTTTTGGATGGATGACCAACTAGAGTGTCATGGTGCTTGTCACTAAGCATACAACCTACATTAGGAGAAAAGCAGCAATATCTGAGGTGGGGGAAGAACCAGGGGCTCAAATAATTCAGATTCAAATCCCTGCTGTGCCATTCACCAGCTGGGAACCCCCTGGCAAATGCAGGGAAAACAGTACTCTTTTCCTAATTTTGAGCCTAAAATGAAATGATTTATGTAAAGTGCCTGGTGTAATGTCAATTTTCACAGATTATAAATGCTGTTGTGACTATTGCTATTGTTGTTAGGAGGCCAGAGGAAGGCCACTGTTCCTAAAGGGAAAATCCATGCTGTTTTCAGACTGGGCAAAGAAAGCAGTCAAAATGGGATTCTCCATGTTAAACATTGTGTTCAATTATTCACTTTCAAGTCTGAAACAAATTTGGCTTTGGTTATATTGCAATCATACTGTTTAAAGTGGGAGTACTGGAAACACAAAGAAATACTTAAGAAATGGAATGACAAGGAGGGAAAGACTAAAGGAGTGTTTGTATAGCAATTACCAAGCCCTGAAAGACAAGGGAGAACCCCTCAGAATCTGTAGGGAGAGGAGGACAAGGCGGACCGAGCTGTTTTAGTTCGCAAGTGTTTGCGTAAGGATGGTATCTTGGAAACCTTGCTGATAGAGCCAATGAATTTGACTCTAAGAGACATTTTTTGTCTTGATTTTTAAGACAGGGATGAGAGCATCTGGCTTAAGCTTCAGGAAAGGTATAATCTTTTAGTTAGCTTAGAGGAAGCAATAAACAGCAACAAGTCAAAGCAAGTGCTGGTTAGACTTGGCAAAAATTGCCACTTAGAGGAACGTGATTGAGAGAAGCTGCTCGCATGCAGGAGTGTGCATTGACACTAATTCAGGACGCCTGGGAAACGGCAGTGTGCCGGTTAATTGGACATTATGCTTCCCAAGTGTTTCCATCATTATGCAGCACATATGGATTACCAATTTTCAGATAAATGAAATGCATGTGGAATCTTAATATATTCAGAGATCGACTGGTCTACTGCTTCTACTTTCTAGATAAGAATGTTTAGGCCCAGTAAGAAACCCTGTGTATGAAGTCACAGCTAATTAGTATTGTCACAAAGATCAGAGCACAGATCTTCTTACCTTTACATCCTTCTTTATTTTTACTACCCCGTGTGGTTGCCTTAACATTCTTGAATATTTTTTGGTGATAGAGAATTCTAAGTGCTTTGGAAGTCATCATTATTGAAACCAATTTTCTCTGGGCCAGGCTAAAGGGTAGAAGTTATAGAAATGAGAGGTTGAGATGAGTCTTTACACAGCCAATACAGCACTCTAAAAGTTCCTTCTTAAAATAAACTATTCATAGTTTCTTGTTCATTTATCACTTGCATTGTCACCGAGCACAATATGCAAAAGAAATTGATTGGCCTTTGTGGGTATTACAGAATAAGTAGTTTGGGATATTTAGAAGTGAAATAGTTGCCTAAGAAACATTTTGTGATAGCATGGTTAAAGAAGGGTCACCACATGTACCGGAAACAACTGCCCACAGGCTGAAATTTTGGTATTGCCATGCCTCAGTTGGACTATTAGAAGGCACAAGTATGTAATATGCTAGAGATAAATTTAGGGAAAATATTCATTTATTAAAGTCCCCACCTCTACAATTCATTAAATGTGTAATCCATCCACCTGAGTTCAGGATTCCTATAGAAATATAATTTGGAGGTTTTACTTATTATATTTGAAGCGATCAAGTTGAAAGTTATTTTAGTGTTTATACACATGCTTATATTATCTCACTAACAGACTTATATTAGTCTATAAGACATAGAATTAAAGGTTGAGGCAATCTACAGTAGATTTCTAAAACAGTCTTCTCAGACTTTAATATGCAAGCAAACAAAATGGGGAACTTGTTAAAATGTGGATTTGGATTCAGTAGGTCTAGGATGAGAACAGCTCTTTACAAATTTAAACATCTCCCAGGAGATGCTGATTATTCTGGTCCATGGACCACGTTTTGAGTAATAAGAGTTTAGAAAAGTGGGAGAAGCAATAAAGCTCCATCACTTAGGGAGACCAAATCTCTTTATTTTTGAACTGTTTCTAACTAGAAATACAAATTGCTACTACAGATTGCAGTAAAGAGACTTTAAGGACATGTGGCTCCAAGCCAATATAGAAGGTACTAAAAAGAATGTGTGTGTATGTACCCCCAGTTCTGCTCTATCCACTTATCCTCTACACTGTGGCCAGTGTAATCACTTTAAAACTCCGAATCATTATTTAACTCTCTTTAAAATCTTTCAATAGCCCCTTTTGTTGTAAGGACAATGTGCAAACTCTTAAAATAGTTGATATGGTTTCACTGAACCTGGCTGCTACCTCCTATCTTTTCATTGTCCTTCTCACTAAGATCTAATTCACTGAACATCCATTAGTCCTTCAAATACCATGCTTTCTCTCTCACCCAGAATTTTACAATACTGTTCCTTCGATGGATGTCTTTCGTACTATCTGTAATTCTCTCCTTCACTTGACTATTCCTTTTTATACCTCTTGGAAAGTCTTCCATAATTCCTAGAAACAAGAGTCAGTCTCTGCTAAACTACCGTATAGCACCTTGTTTAATCATAACCTGCCACATTGCCTTGGGCAATTTAGTTGGAAATCTCTCCCATTTCACTCAAATCTGCTTGAGGACAGAGGCCCTGTGCATTTGTTCACTGTTCTCTTTTCCTGGCTTTACTCTATTTGGCAAACAGTTAAGAACTGCTGAATAAATAAATAGACAAGACTTGCAATCCCTGGATGGGAGAGAGGGTGAGTGATGGTGTGGGGCATTAGCCAGAGGGCAGAACATGTTGCTTGGTGTAACTGCATGAGATTTGGGTGGCCAGACGCACTTTTCTAGAGGGAAAGGCTCAAGATCGTGAAGCATCCATATTGACCAACTGGAGTTGGGAAGAAAATGCAGAAAGCGAATTTCACAGGGATGGTGAAGAGCTTAGAAGACAAGATATGCAGATCTAATTGTTGTTTTCCTGGAGCTATTTAGACAAACAAAGTAATATTTCAGGCATACAGAAAGCTTGCATTGTTAATAGAGGGAAGGCACAAGTAAGCCACAATAGGAATAAATTATCTTCCAAAATTCTTATAGAGTGCGAGGTCTACTACACCGGGTGGCCTGAGAGTGCCCATAGTCTGGATTTTAGTAGGCATTTCACTGCTTAAATCCTTTGACTTGAGAACAGGCTTATAGTAGTACACAGAACAAAAATAGCATCTTGGGGAACCCATGTGACAATTAAGGGCATATTTTTGAAAAATTCTATGTCAGAATAGAATAGGCAGAAAGAGAAGAGATTGGAAGGGTTCCTAAAATAACACTTGCCTTGGGCTTTGAACACGCAGGAGGATTATTTATATACACAAGGCAGGGAGATGCTTGTTAGTATGGAATGGTGACATTTCTGACACTTGCAATGGATTTGATTTCTCGGGGTTCCCCCTAAATCCATGGGTTTTAAACCTTCTAGTAAGTAGTGACCCTGTGGTCAAGTAAAATATCAGCCATTAGGACAGGAATACTCATGTGGAAAAGAAAAAAGAAGCCTGTGTGGATTAACATCAACTCCAGCCTCCATATCCTTCCATCAATCTCTCAGCAACTCCAAGGTCCTCAGGAAAATCTAGAGGTTTGAGAATGATGATAATAATCCAATTTCTCCTAGCTAACAGGCCAGGTGTTTTATTTTTCCCAAAGCATTTGGTAATTTACATTTGCACAAACCCTATGGATGGCTTAGTGATATCTTGAAAGTTTAAATTCTGTTCTGACTCCAAATGAAATTTCTCTGTTCATACACACACACATACATACACAAACACATATATATATATGTGTGTGTGTCACTGTAAAAATGACTTATATAATACATATACATATAATGAATATACTAGGTTTGGTATATATATTATATATAATATACGATATATTATATTCATATCATAAAAGTATACATAATATACATACACACACACATATATATATATGCATATATATATGTATATATATATATATATATATATATATTTATATATGGTTTGGATTCAGAATATCCCACTAGCCCTCACAGAAACCAGGCAGTCGTGTTGGAGGTGGGGCTTGGCTGCCAAGAAGGGTTCCTGGGGGTGTGGCCTCAGGATTACATAAGGTCTCTCCTCCCTCTGCTCTCTCTCTCTTGCTTGTGGCCTCCAGGATGTGAAAGCAGAGCCTTGCTCTCTTTTTCTTTCTGCTTCCAACCACATGCCTTGAGCTCT
This sequence comes from Glis glis, assembly GCA_004027185.1. Taxonomy (NCBI): domain Eukaryota; kingdom Metazoa; phylum Chordata; class Mammalia; order Rodentia; family Gliridae; genus Glis; species Glis glis. Next base: position 18,228 of record PVJS01016342.1, read on the forward strand.
ACAGACCTGGTCTGACATGGACTGAGTCTCAGAAATCGTCAAAAACTGTAAGCAAATAAATCTTCCATCCTCTATGTTGTGTGGTCAGTTGTTTGGATTACAGCAGTAATAATGCTGAGACAATCATATATATAAATACAACCAGGCACAGTGGTACATGCCTGTAATCCCAGTACTCAGGAGGTTAAGTCAGGAGGATCGCAGGTTCAGGGCCAACCTCAGCAACTTAGTGAGACCCTCAGCAATTTAGCAAGACCCTGTTTCAAATAAGAAATAAAAAGGTCTGGGGTTGTAGCTTAGAGACAGAATGCTCCTGAGTTCGACCCCCAGTACAAATAAATACATACATACGTGCATATACCAACAAATACAAAGATTCAATATATACCAAGATTTACAGAAAACAAAAGGCAATAAAAGCATTTTTTTACATTTTAATTTTGCTTGTTATCAATTACTTTCTAACAGACTTTGGCATTTCAGAATTACTCTGGATCTATTCAAGCCAATGACCTTGCCAGTAAATGATAAATCTGGATCAATAATGGACCTGGCCTTCATAAAGAGATTTCTAATCAGTTATTTAACCTTAACCAAGTATAGAACAATTGTTGCTTAAATGTTCATCAAAAGACCTGCTGAATGCATGAGCAATGGCTTTTATTTTCTTTTTAAAAATATTATGTGATTGTCGGGCATGGTGGCGCATGCCTGTAATCCCCGTACTTGGGAGGCTGAGACTGGAGGATTGCAGGTTCAAGGACAGCCTCAGCAAGTAGTGAGACTCTCATCAACTTAGTGAGTCCCTGGTTTAAAATAAAAAATAAAAAAATAGGGTGGGGGTATAGCTCAGAGTTTGAATGTCCCTGGGTTCAATCCTCAATGCAAATGAATGAATGAATGAATAAATAAATAAACAAATAAATAAATAAATAAATAAATAAAATAAATAAAGTGATCATGCAAGGCTTTATAGCCTTGGTTAGAGAGCAAATTGCTGTGGACCTGAAATCAGAAGGCTTGGTTTTAGGGCCAATGCTAAGCAATTTCTTGAATGAATCTAGGCCTCATTTTTATTCTTTTTTGTAAAGTGGGGGTACCAAGTAACTCCTTAAAAACCATGGGCTGTTGTAAATACATCAGTGGCTGTCTTTAGTAATATCCACTCTCCTTCTGAGCCCTAAAACACATTTTCTCCAAGAACCCCAAGTAGAGGAGTAGATTTTTCCTGTTTATTTTTCTTCACATTTAGTATTTTTCTTGTTTACATCTATCTCATCTGAAGATAGTAGGTGTGGATTTATTCCCTGATATTCTTTCTCCACAGTCATAAATGTTTGTCTTAGTTACAAGGCAGTTCTCCAACCGACTACTTTATAATGAGAATTTTGTTAATATTGAAATGATTTCCTTAAATATCTCAGGTTTTCAGCAAAAATTAACTTTTACTAGTTTCTGTAATTTCCAGCAAGAGATGAAAAAAAAAAAAAGGTCTGTGTCTTATCCAACCATTTGCTTTGGGGATTATCAGTAGGCCTCCCTGTTGATAGGTTGTATGTCTGATCTTTTCTACCCAGAACAACTGGAAATAATTTTTGTCAAAGTGCTAGACAAATGAACAGCATCACATAGTTCATATAACACACTGCTGAGATGATTTTCATAAATTGTACCTACAACACAGGATTTAGAAACCAACTACAGTTTATAATACAGCAGGGTTACTGAAATGGTAGCATACCAATTTTAATTTTCTTTTTAAAAATTAATCTTTCCTAACTAGCCATGCCTAGATTATAATTAAGCAAAAGGCAGATAACCTGAAGTTTTCTGAGTAATCTAGAGGGAACAGAATAGGAAGCGACATTTGTGGAGTTCCTCCGAGATGACATATTATAAATTTATGTAATCTTCATAACAGCCCTAGGATGTAGGTATTACCATTTCCATTTTATAGACCCAGATTCTAAAGCTCAGTCAACTTAATTACCTGTCCAAAGTTATGCAACATATAAAAGAGGTGCAGTTGGGATTTGAATCCTGGTGTACAGCTTCAAATCACAACCTCTTCCTCTAATACCATTCAGTTTCCCATGAGATAAAAAAAGATTTGAAAACGATGTAGAATTTTAAAACTTATATAAAGCATATGCATGTACAGATTTTATTTAAATCTAATATAGAATGCTTAATTTAGAATAAACTTCATGCATAACAGGACACAAAATCTGACCCAAATAAAAAAAATCAGTCATTAAATATGTATTTTTGTATGTCCTTTGCATGTCAGGTAAATTGTTAGTTGCTTTTTAACTGTAGCAAAGACACAATATTTCTTTAATATCCCTGGCAGGGTCTTCTAGCCTTATATATTCCTAAATCCAAGCATCAGCCAGAAAAACTATGAAGATGAAACCTGGCCATTTTATCTCTAAGATCTTGTTTATATTTAATGACTTACAAAAATAAATGAAATTGAGGCATCAATTCTTTTTTTCAGCTTAAGTCCTGAGAAGGAGAAAGGTGTGCTTTTTGGTTCGTTTTCTTTTCTGAATGTGATGAACTCATTTTTCCTCTTTTAAAGATGAAGTAGATATTAGAATCTAGAAGTAAACCTTATGATCCCATGCCACAGTTTCCTTCCCCACCTCACCTTCTCATTAAACTCAGGGAACATGTGACTAACACTGGAGGCAGAAAATAGAAGAGCTAGTCACCAGGAAAATCATCGAATCATCCCAAACTTTGATCTCCTGGTGGTCAACATGTGATTAAAGTTAAAATCACATTTAACTCAACTTTGAATCAAAAGATAAAAAGTGAGAGTCATGTACTAGCCCCCAATTAAAAAACAAATTCATCCTTAGCAGTAAGAATATGATGTCCCACAGCCTACCTACCCCCTTCCAGTGGCAGGATGGATCAGTGTCAGTATACAGTGCTCACCCACACCCACTGGGGACACAAAGTTGTGAAATTGTTAGATGGGTTCCTCTTTTAGGATTTATCCCTAGACAAAGGTAGGCATTATTATATGGCTACTTAGCCTGAAATACAGTAATACCTGAATACTACTTTGCACAGAATTTATTGAACATATTGGTAATTATACATGGATAGATAGACAATAACCTGAAAGTTATAAGAGTATGTAGATATATTTCAATTACTAGAAAATATTTCTTGAATTCTGCTTTCTATAAGTGATGTATAGGAATATTTACAATTAAATGTCCAGAAAGAGAGCTAGCACCCTCTTGTCATAAGCTGTCATTGCCCATGGAGATGTGTTACAGATGGCACATGGAAATTTTGTGCAGGATGATGCCAGTAACACAGTATAGTGGAACATAAGATACGATTAAATGCTAACGAAGTAAGAAGGCACAGGGTACAGAATACAATGCTTGTGATTCAGCCCCATTTCAGCAAAAAAAAAAAAAAAAAAAATCACTGTGTTTTAATGGGTAATTATATTTTCCAGGAGCTTTGCATACATTTACTTATTTTTTTCCCTTAGAAAATCACTTCAAAGATGGACTTCTTTTCTTTACTTCTCAGATTAGGAAATTGAGGATCCTGGAAGTTAGGAAACATGCGCATATGAATGTAAGAGTGTTGGTGGGTGTGTGCATTTCTGCTTTGTGGCTGAAGTCTGATGCATTTTCCCTAGCTCAAAGGATAGAGGACACATGTTTCCTACAGGACAGGGCCCACAGATAGGACAGCAACGTGTGCACTAGTGTGTAACATGGACAGAGCTGGAATTCTGACCAGGGAGAGAATCCAATTGAATTCAATTCCTAAACTCTTTCCTTACTCTGCTTTCTGAAATATTCTCCTCTTTGCTGCTCATTTATTATGTAATCCTCTGTTCTTCACACATTCTAGGTTAGTTGTTGCCTTTATTACTTGCTTTGTACTGCAATTTTCTTTTTTTTTTTTTTTTTTGCGGTACCGGGGATTGAACGCAGGGGTGTTCTACCTCCATGCTATGCCCCCGGCCCTATTTTTTTTTATACTTTATTTTGAAACTGGGTCTCACGAAGTTGCGGAGGGCCTCACTAAGTAGAGAGTGAGAGAGAGACAGAGAGAGAGAGAGAGTGAGAGAGAGAGAGAGAGAGAGAGAGAGAGAGGGCTGAGGCTGGCCACGAACCCGGATCCTCCGGTCTCTGCCTCCCAAAGTACTGGGATTACAAGCGTGCGCCACCACGCCTGGCTGCAATTTTCTTAATGATATCCTTCCATGTTTGCTACTCTATCAGTGGACCCTGTTCCTCAGAAAATATGAATCCTCTGTTTCTTTATATGTATCAAACTTCAGCCAGAAAACATGCATATTACACACCTACCAACACTTTTTTATCTGCTTTCATACACCATCCCTTAATTAATTAACTCAGGTTCTAAAACTACCTTCCATATTTAACTGATAATAAGATGCCATTGATTATAAGACACACTATTATTTTATGAGTCATGAGCAGAGGAAAACATTAGAACCAATTAAATTAAAATATTGTGCTTTCTTATCATCTACTCTAAGATGAAATTCCATTTCAGAAATATTAATTTATGAATAAAATATGTGCCTTAGAATTCATAAAGTATGCTATATGTTGTGTAGCTCTCATGGCATGTTATATTGGCTAAATATTCTTGCATGGATGTAGGTTACATACACAACTCACTTCTCATCTATCGTTAATAGAATTTCCAGTTCCAGTATATGTGCACAGACTGCTAGCCCTGTGGTTGATCATACAGCCTCTGGAACCAGTCTGTCTGGGTTGAAGGTGTGCCTGGATCACTTACTAGCTACATATCCTTGGAAAAATTTCCTAATCTTTCTCTAAATCATATTCCTTTCTCTAAAATATGGATAAGAATAAAATCTCGCACAAGGAACTATTGTGAAGCTTAAGTGAGTAAACTGTGCCTTGCACATATTAAGTGCCTAATAAGTATTTACTATTAATATAGTTGTTATGACTACAGCGTACATGAAGAGGTGAGCCATATTGAACTCCCTATGCAAATCTTCACAAAGCCCAGGGGCCTCCATCTCAACTTCAAGATGCAAACCTTTACAAGCATGCAGCTGTTCTGGACATCAAGAATGCATGCACAGCCCATAATCATACAGTTATGTAAGCCGCCGTGCAAGCCACATCCTTCCAAGTCATGTATCCCCAGAGGACATGCACAGCTATTCACAGAGAACCTGCTGCCTCTTAAGTATTTCCACTTTCCATAAATTTACAATTAATATTAATCCTGATCTTGAAAATAAGCTGTGAACCAAAGCAAATCGCCTTAAACACAGATTTTCATTAATGAGGAGATTTGCTGCAAGTTTCTCACAGCCAACTTCTTCACTTGGCTTTTGTGAGAAATTGCAAAGCATCTTTCCCTGGTGAGACCCATACCATGACGGCTGATACATGGTTGAGAGCACTTTTGTGCTTAATTAGGGCAGAAAGACAAGTAAAGGCAGAGTTTCATTCAACTCTTTCATTCACGTCCTTGTTATTCCCTTACTATGATGTTGCATGCTGATAGAGTGTCTACACACAGCTACGTGTCTAACGAACATACCTGATCAAGGCTTAAGTGATCTTCAACCTTCCATCCTACCATATGAGCTCCTTAAACATCAACATGTATGCTTCCTCATCTAAGGTCAACAAAAGTATTGGTTCCCACCAAGCACATTCCTCCATCCATGCCATTCCCCCTTACTCCTTTCCCTTGGTCGTACTTACTTGAACTGTGTCTCGCAAAAAGGTGCAGGCATTCACTCATGGCTCTTGCAAGAATTTCCTTTTCCTTTTACCATAGGCGGTATAGTTGTTTTTAGGTGTTAGTCAAAAATAAAGGTATCTAGCACCCTGCTTCCAAATACATTTCATGTGGAATAACTGAGTTTTATTATGGAGGAAACACCAAAGTTACTTGTAAAGGACACATAAGAGCATAATTTCACCCATTCCTCTTGTTTATCTCTTCTCTAAGTATGTATTTTTATATAAAAAGAAAAGGGGAGCCGGGCGTGGTGGCACACGCTTGTAATCCCAGTACTTTGGGAGGCGGAGACCGGAGGATCCGGGTTCACGGCCAGCCTCAGATTTCTCTCTCTCTCTCTCCCTGTTTCTCTCTCTCTCTCTACTTAGTGAGGCCCTCCACAACTTTGTGAGACCCGGTTTCAAAATAAAGTATAAAAAATAGGGCCGGGGGTGTAGTGCGGAGGTAGAACGCTCCTGGGTTCAATCCCCGGTACCGCAAAAAAAAAAAAAAAAAAAAAGAAAATGGGAAGAGACACCATAGGATAGCAGAAGCAACTGTAATGTATCTGTCTTTGCATAATTGAACCCCATATCTTTTCATACAGAAACAGGTAACAAATGGGAATCATGAAGTATGGAATTGCCTAACCATGAGTCTGTTTCCTAGCCCAAAGGATACTACTTGAACCCTGATCCTTCTTTGTAAGAGTTCTTATCACACCATAAAACAATTTCTTTTTTATTATGTTTTTATTGGTGCATTGTAGTCTCACATCCCAATGATATCAGTTTGGTGTTAACATACATGCACACAGCTCTTGGTGTCCCTCCCCCCCCGGCTCCCCCCCACATGTAGCACTGAGAATGATGTTGGTATAATCTCATATGTACACATTGTTTATGACAGTAATTCCATAGATTCACTTCTTTCTTGCCCTTCCCTCTCCCTTGTACCCCTTCCCTTGCACCACTGAGGGTTCTCTGTTGTCATTGAAGTCCCTTTTATGTCCCCACTACTCCCTAGGTTGCGCATATTAATGAAACAATTTCTTTATCTATCATTATGCTAGCCTAAAGAAAGGGCCACGGACTAAGGCAGGTAGTAGCCCAGGAGGAGCCGATGGTACACATGGTCACAGACTTACTCTTGTTTTGTAAAATCTCCCCAGTTGACTCATAGTAGCATATTATGCATAGAAAAATGGAGAGTTCAAGCACGCATTGTTCACTGATAACTACTGAGAGAGAACAAAAGCCCTCTACTTTGTCAGCATTGTTTGTGTTGATTCTAGCCACTTCTAATTTTGCTTGTTGAAGTTTCATCCACCTTTTCCTTATATTTAGGAATATAAACTATAACCTGAGTTTTCCTCCCTATCAATCAAGTAAGGATGCTACATATTCTATTAAATAATCTATGATCTCATTTATGAAAATCTTCTAACTTAGACAAGAAACCACCAAACAGCAGGTGCACAGAGATGATTTTAGCTCCAGACCAACACAAGAAATGGGGAACATTCCCTATTTGTTTTTCCTTTCCACATTTGTTTCTCCTTTTTTCTTCTTTTGATATTTTTCTTACATATGCCATGTTGGAAATACCAAATTCTAGCCATTTAAAGTAGCAAGGACTTAAGACAAGAAGCTCTGAATATTAGTCCTTGTTCCAGTTTATCATACACAAGAGTTAGAACCCTGATATTTTCTGTGCCACAGAGGCAAGGATCTCCTCATCCTGAGTGAGTCCCTAGCATCCTTCAGGGTCTCAACTGTGCTTTTAATGGGTCAGCATTATTGTATTAGTGATGCTCTAAAGGATGGGATTCAAGAGGGACTACAGAAAACTGGGGGTAATGCTGAAAATTGCCTATCACTTCTCTGGGATGCATAGAAAAATAAAACTGTTCATTTATTCATTTTTAATACTTAATTATTTAACAAATAGCTGCTATGTAAGATCACTATCCTATATGGAACATACACCTTTATTATCATTATTATATTTTTGAGTGTTTATGTCAGATATGGTTCTATGTTCATTGTATTTAATAAGTACTAAATATACTCCCTACAGACAAAGAATAATTATTTTCCTCTCTTTCTTGCCCAATAATTTTCCCTTCTAGGAACTTTGAGGAAATAGCTAGCAGTTTCCACTAATTCTTTCTAATTGGAATAAGAACAGAATTTATTTGGGATTCCCCACCCTAAAGTCATTCAGGAATGGTGATCAATATTGTCTATTAATCTATTTACCTTTAGTGTTAACTTGTAAGCATTGCAAAGTAGGGTATGTAGAAGCAGTAAGGCAAAGAAAAGAAGATAGCAGGGTCCTGATATCCAGCACTTTGACTTTCATTCATCACAGTCCATGTACCACCTACATTAGCCCATTAGGAACTGAATATAACAAACCAGAATGACACATCACGCATATGCCTGGAGGCAAATACTTCCAAGAATACTTGCCTGCTTGCTTTAAAAAAAAAACATCTGAGCAGAGGAAACAATCCTATTCTGGTTATTATTTATCTTAAAAAATGAGTTAACCATGGAGCATTACATATAACTTGAAAACCAGTCGAATGCAAAGTAGTTCATCAGGGGTTTTTGTGGTCTTTACCATCCTTTCTGCAGTAGAGCATAGCTTTCTGAAAATTAATATCTTAAAAAAATACTGAACAGTAATAACAGAGACAAGGATCTGCAGGCCGGGTGTGAAGCTGGTGAGATATGAATATGAAATGCTGAACAACTCAGCAGGACCATTATCTATTTGTTTATTAAGTTTTCCAGTATAGTAGATTGATCTGAAAATAACAGAACGTTTATGAAGCATGAAGCATTTCCTAAGCTTTCAATTAAAATGAAATAAAACAAAATGCAGGATGTGTGTTCATTGTTGGAAATCTCATTAGAGCACTGGTCATCATGGGAAGGCAGGGCTTCATTACCTTGTTCTCTGTCCTCAGCCCACTGGGCACTGGCTCAGTTCGGGCACCAAGTATAAGTGACACAGCTCTTCATGAACCTTCAGTTGGTTCTGCAGGGTGCAACAGATTTCAGTGATTTCTTAAGGCACAGGGCAGGACTGTGGCCATCACTTTATAGAGAAAGCAAATTCAGTACTGGTTTTCCATAGGATCCATGTTAAAAACCCTTGGTGTCTGTTCACTAGTGTCTGTCTTAAACAGACATCTACTTTTCCCAGTTCATTAAAGTCAAAAACTACTTAGATTCATTTATAGGAAAAATTCTTGTTACCCTTGGGAAAATTCCAACTGTCAACAATTTTCTCCACTCTCTGAAAGGTCATTGGAAGCTCATACCCAGTGGTAAAAATTACATATAAATAGTGCATATTTATAACATGAAATGGCTCAATAAAAATGTGAGGCCAGGTACAGAATAAAACCTCATATTTCCCAGTTTTCTTTTTTTTTCCTGGTGTGGAGTCAAGATTTTTCCTATTATCTGAAGAAAGTGATGGCTTAAGAGTGATATATATATATATATATATATCCATGAGGTCAAAACAGAACTCCTTCTCTTCCGAGCATCAATCTCCTCATCCTATTCAGGAAGCACAATGGAGTTTAGTTGGAGTAACACTGGACTACAGTGTTCCCTTCCTGAGGAGGGAGGCAGCTGAGTTTCAGTCCTAGAGTAGACAGGAGTAGCTGCAGATCCGTGGCCACACCATTTACTTTGGATTAGGACTCAGTGGTACATAAAGACCCTCCAGTCTCCAGGGTACCATTCTAAGGAGGGTGGCAGCTCCAGCACATGGTTCAGGTTCTACTACTTCCTAGTTATCAAGCTTGAGCAAGTTGCTTAGTCACCCTCTGCTTCAATGTTCTCAACTATTAAAGCATATAGACCCCATAGGAATTTGTGAGAATTAAATGAGATAAGGCTTCAGAGGAGCTTAAAATAGCACTTGGCATGTACTGAGCACTCAAGGACCCTGAACTATTATTGTTAGGATGATGCGTCATCATCTCCAATAGCAGTCATTTCCCATGGGCCTGGTGGGTATCTTTAGCCAGCCACTTTACTAACAGGTTGATTGGGTAAGTAATGATTTGGAACAATCAACATTGGAGGCAGGCTTGGGAAGGAGAGTCTGACTGATTGCTGTTGTGTTATTTTTCTTTCTTTTATGACCCATAACCAGTACTTACTGGAGCAATATGTATTCACAAATTGCATTCCCAGAGAGTTGGAAGGAAAGTTGCTATTTAAAGGCTGCTCAGAGTGTCTAGATTGGCATTTTGTGGTTACCAGGCAGAAATAAACAGTGGGAGAAGGGTTGATTTAACTAGTCAGGTCTGCTTCCTATCTCAGACCTATTCCAGGTACTGGGGGCAGACAGGGTCAATTTGGAAAAAAAATGCAAAATGTAAGATATTTTTGTTTTAGAAGTGCTTCAGATCAACTCAGGTATATAAAAGGCACCCACAACTAAATTAGTGATATTTAAGTTAATATATATATATATCTGCATATGATATTGTTGAGCCAATCATAGTCTAGCTATATTGGCTCAAATAGGAGCCAATCATATATGATATTGTTGAATCCATCATTTATTGGAGGGGATAATCTAGGAAGAAAAGTTTCTTAGCAGTATGAATTTTTCAGGGAATTTTCTTGCTTTATACGCATTGTGTGCAAGCACTTGAAAAAAGCTTAGAATCTGCAGGGTAGATAGAAAGAATAGAGAATTCTAAGAGAACAGGAAGGGATAAAGAAGACAAACATGTCAGAGACAGAATTTGTAGCACCTGGAAGAGGGTTCTGTGTAGAGGATGTTTATTAGGTAGGAGGCATAACATGCTAGGCAAGGAAGACTCATAGGTTCTACATCACAGAGTTTTTGTTTTAATCCACAAGGCATTGCAGAAACATTATAGAGTTTTGCACAAGGAAGAAATGTACTGAAATGAGCATCAAATTGAACCATATGAAATTGCCAATATTTGATCTTATTTTACCTAAAGAAATCGCAATTTCATATGGTTCACTCTAATATCTTAAAATCAATCTTTCAGTTGGATAAGAGGCATGGAGATTAGCGTGGAGGGAGGCTAAATCTCTTATCCAGAGGTAAAATCTCATGAGCTTTGATAAAAGTGGATATTTTCAACAAGCAGACAAAAGTGAATTTTACTGACATATTTTATTTTCCCTTTTTTTTGGGGGGGTCCCCTTGTGAAGTTAAAGCATTTGTTTTCTCACAATCCTTTGGGTCCAATTATAATGACTTCAATCTTTCTTAGTTTCTTGACCTGTAAACCCTCTACAGAACATTGAGAGGACCTTTACAGGAGTGTCAGAGATGAGTTTACTTTCCTAGAATAGGACTGTTATGCTGGATTTGATAGGCGAACTGCAAAATGCATAGATAAACATAGCTATTGAGAACAAACATCCAGGCTCTTCTCCCAAGCCCTTCATTGAATTCAAAAAATGCTGTAGGTCTAAGTAAACAAAACTTCTAGAGGTATATTTTCTGTTAAACATAAAATAAAGCGAATATATTGTTCCTATTTAAAAGAGTTTATGAGGCCTCATCTTTGGAATAATAGAACTTAGGCATTAAATAAGATTTATATATAGTTAATAAAATGGAAATATATAGCCACTCAATTATTCTCAGCATCTCAAAATAACTTGAGGTTCTGCTTAGGGATTAGGGGAAACTGAACTTCTCCAAACCATTGTAAGCCACTTTTAATTCTGTGTTTTAGTTGTACTATACAGAGAGTGGGAAAGTCATCAACTTATGTATAGCCTATCCAGTGAAATGATTATAAAGCTATACAAAAATATAATACTATCCATGTTTGAAGAGTTGAGATGACAAAGTATTTATGATATAAGGAAGAATTAAGAATATCAGAGAGCAATTTAATTTAGCACTGTTCTAGTGGGTCATTATGTATTTTGAAATCAGAGCATGAAATCACAGGGAAATAAGAAAGTATCTGAAAGCAAGCCTACAATAAGGAGGCAGTGATTTCTATGTTGTATAGTTTTTACTTTTTAGTTACATATTATACTTCATGCTATAGATTTGGGCTTGCATGCTGGAAGTCATTATTCATCATTAAAAGCTAAGGTTATCACAAGATTTAGGATGAGGCTGGGAAATACTGCCTCTCTCAAGTCTGGAGTCACCAGCAAAAATCTGCTCTAGCCCCTGTCCTTACTATATGTTCAAGTGCGATTTTCTTGATGCAGGAATGTTTGGGAAGTCAGTTGGAGAAAAGTTGGGTCTGGATAGGGCAGAAATGAGATACCTAATGTGTCATGATGTCCATCTTCCAACCTTCAGAACCATGGCAAAAAAAAGTACGTGAGAATACGTTTGATCTCTTCTTTCCTTAGTTCTAACTAAAGAATTGACTTCCTTTCCATTCATGGAAAATATGGATTTTCTGTATTTGCTCTGTAAGTAACTCTGAAGGAAATATAACATCAGGTGTTAGGTGACAGACCAAACATCCTTGGTAAACCACATGCTAAACAAGTAGGTAGAAAAAAAAGGATGAGTGAGTGTGTGTGTGTGTGTGTGTGTGTGTGTGTATGTGTGTGTGATATTTCCTCTTATGTATTCATCGAAATAGGCTTCCTCTCCCCCCTTTAATTTATGGAAAAGAAAGTGAGAATAAGCAAGAATAGAGGGGTTTGTTTTCCTAATAACTTAGGATCAACCATCAGTCAGAACCATGGGCTTCCTGACCCTGCCTGGCCCTAAGATGTGCTTGGAGGATCTTTGCCAAACTCCTTCTTTTTTGCTGACATGTTAAACTCTGAGTGGTCCTTCACAACGAATAAAATGGATTGAACCCTTGGCCTAGAGCAGCTTAGCAGTTTAGGAATGTGAGCAGTTACTTTCACAGTCATAAGCATGAAGAATAATACAACTATACTTTTTTGCTTCATATCTCCTTTGCACATCTAAACATCAGACTTATTCTTTGCTAAATGGGTTTATTAGTTTTGTTTCACCAGCATGATTATAAGCTCCTAGAGGTTAGAGCCCTGCCAGACATTTCATTGTACCCTTCACAGCATATTTTGCAGAGAATCAATAAACTGGAAATTCCAAAAAACCTGGAACAATAGGGAAAGAAAACAAACAAACATGAGAAAGATATAAGAAATTAGAGGCAAAAGACAGTGTGCAACAAGAGATAGAGAAAGGCAACTTAGGATAAGTACCAGGACAGAACAACTACATGACAGTCATTGAACTTGGAGTTCGATGTAGAACAGTATTTTGAAATGCTTTCTCTAGTTCTTCAGCCTTTTATTCCCTATTCACTTCCTTGTTCCTCTTTCCCTTTTTCCCCATGTATAACCCCACAGAGAGTGTAACAGTGGACAATAGTTAAACAGGGCAGCCACACTACAGGTTACATTGTGGAGGTTGCACAGCACTGGACTCTAACATCCAACAAAGATGGTGTCTCCAATCCTGATGGAGACTAGAAGGCAGTAGTGCTGCACAATTCACAAAACATAGCCCTACGCCATGGGCTCCACATGCCTCTCTTTTCTGTATTATCCACTCTTATATCTTATGCTTTCCTGAGGACCCCTTGAGAATAAGAAAGAGTGAAGAAATGCATCCCGACTTATGAAAGAACCTCCTAGTGTGCCCATGAAGCCCTTTTCTCACCAACCCCAAGAAAAGATGCCATTTTTTTCCCAACACTTTTAAAGCATTGTTTGTTGAATGGAAACATTCTTTCTCCCCTCAGCCCTTTCCAGAGGGAAACATTAAGCCTAGGTCTGTGAAAAATTCCCTTGTGTGATAGAGGTGTGTTGATAAACAGTTGACCTGGTCTCTCCATGTTACAAAGGACACATAAGACATTATACAGTTAAGACAATAAACAGTGAGACAGAGGTGAGCCATTCATTCTTCACAGAGACAACTCAGAACAACTTGACTTCCCTTCTCCTTTTCTTTTAGCCCCACTTAAATACATACATACATATATATATATATTATATGTATGTATAATATATATATTATATATTATAATATATATATAGATATATTATTTTTCCCCTCTCACTTCATCGTTGCCTGTTGGGTCCTTTTACTTATTATTTCCCCTATTTTCTTCATTTTTCTCAAACTTGCTCTTGTCCATTCTTCTATTTTATCGCAATTCAGTTTTTAACCTCATTCTCTGTCTCTTACTTGTCTGCTTCTCCTGAGATTGATTCAGCTTGACTTCATTAGCTCCCTGTTCCATCAAGAGAAAATAGTACTTGGAGCCAGTGCAGGAGGGGAGAGGGCTCTCTTCCTCCTAACTAAGTTAGCCCATTGTGTGGGGTATGATGTGTTCTGGTCTTTCTTATTCTTGAAAAGAACCCTAACAGCTCCTTGACCTCAGAAAACAGGGAGGTGTTATTTGCTTTGAAAACTGCAGGCCCTGGCTGAAAGCTTACCAATCCAATAAAAGTCTCAATCTTTCAGGACCTCTCTATCTCCTCCCACCCTGTGCTTGTGAGGTTCCTGATACAGAAGATAATGGCATTCGTTGGAATAATACCTCTCCAACACACTTACTCCAACCTTGTTGGATTGTGGTGTTGTGGTGCCCTTCTAATTACAAGAGGGATGAAGAGATTTCAGGGATGCCCTGTATCAAAGAAGATGTATTCTCATAAGAGGGAACATGGCTGGAGAAGATATGTCAGGGAATCTTTCCATTGTAAGAGTCACATTTACCTTTTAGTATTATTTTACAGTTTACAATAGCTGGGAAGCTAAGAAGAGACACACTACTCTTCTGCTTTTGTCAGAAAAGACACACTGACTCAATTCCCTCCAAATGTGTGAACTCAGTATTCCTCCTCTTGCTCTCCTCCTCTCTTCAGTGCCATTCTGCCTGCCCCCTTTGTTCTCTTTCTTTCCTTTCATTTTCCTTCTCCCAATGCTATCATTAACTCAAACTCTTAAGTTATTTTTCTGGCAAATTATGAAAAATTTTATATAGATGAGATAAAGTTGCCCCAATCCTTAACCCTATCATGTAGACCTTATTGTCAAACTCCCAATTTGTATAGAAAGAACCACTTTTTAAAAAACAGACTTGTCTAGGAACAACTGTTTCTCATAATACCATAGGGCCTGTATTTCAGTAGCCTAAGGACAGTCCTATAAAAGATGTTGTGGGAGCTGGAGAATCTCAGTACTTGAGAGGCTGAGCCAGGAGGATTGCTAGTTTGAAGCCAGACTAGGCAATTAAGGAGACTCTCAGCAACTTAATGTGACCCTGCTTCAGAATAAAAATAAAATAGGTCTGAAGGTGCAGCTCAAAGGTAGAATGCTCCTGAGTTTGATCACAGGTGCTGCCAAGGGGAGGGATATATATATATATATATGGAACTAGATGTATATATACATATATATGTATATATACATATACTTGGAACTAGATTATCATATATATATATACATATAATAGGAACTAGATTATCAGTCTCTCTCTCTATATATAGGAGCTAGACTGATACCCTCAAACTGTTGTGAAAAATCCTTTTGTGTTCAGAAAGGTTGAATTGTCTTGCAGTTATGGATGCTCAAGGAATGGTTGGCAGAATAAGGAGAATCAATGAAGAGACAGGAGGCAGAAAACTGCTACTACAATAAACGACACTGCAGAAAGGACACAGGAAAATGGGTGAAGAGGAGAGTGGAGAGAAGAATGGCTGAATTCTAAAGGAGGGCAGGCTCGGGTTATCTCAATGAGATCCTCTGGGGGATCTGACATTGTGCTCCTCCTGCTTGTTTGTTCCCTGGGCAGCCCTTCTCACCAGTCTGAGCATTCACTCACACACAACTACTTATAGACATCTCCCCTCTTGATGTGCAGTATGCCACCCTTTCCTTGGGAGTTACTTGAGGTCCTTCCTCAATAGCTTTCTCTGTTTAAATCCAGAGGGTGACACTCTCTTATCAGTGAGTGTGCATTGGTCTCTTGTTCTTCACCTCCTTAATCCCTGATTTTGGCTTTATTCCTATCCTAGTGGTAAAGCTGAGATGGTTTCTGACTTCAGCTTCCCCTGCCAAGGACAAACTAAACATGCTTTGGACAATACACAGAGAGCTACTGGACAAAGCCAATGGAAATGAAATTCCCATCATAGTCACAGAACTCTGGGTCCTCAAATCTAATGTTCTGATTACCTCTATTTCTCCCTTATTCTCTCTCTCTGCGGGGTACAGTTTTCTCTATGAATAATTTTTCTCTCTGATCTTTAATTATTTTTCACCATTATCTCCTCTCTCACCCTCAAAGTCTTCCCCAGCCTTCTTTGCCTGGCCAGAAAGTGAAGGCAGAGAGTGGGAATTGACTCCAGTCTCCTGCAGAGCAAGTAGTAATAGCACACTGGAGGCAGGACTGGAGTCCATTAGGATTCATGTGAGGAGAATGAGAGCGTTAGTTCTGGAGCCACGGGTTTCTCCATTAGCAGAGGGGTGCAGACCACAGGGAAAGAGAATGAAGCAGAAAGCAAGTTCCACTGTGTGCCTTTCTTTCTTTTTTTTTTTTTTTCTTCCACTCAGTTCTAGCCAAAGATCTTGATCCTGGGCCTTTCTCTTCCTTCTCACATTTATTTCTTACATTCTGCTTCCATTCTGCTTCCATTTTCTCTCAGTATTCATTTTATTAAGCAAAAAGGTTTAAGTCTAAACCATAAAACCTAAAAACCCCACCAGGGTGCTTTTCATGATCTCTTATCGCTCTTTTTTTTTTTCTCCCTGGGAATAAAACACCAAATGGCTTCACACTTGGTAGGAACAGGTTGACTTGTTCCGTATATACATTTAAAAAAATGAACAAGGATTTATAGTTAATTATGTATTTGGAAAAAGGTGAAGAAAGCTTCACACTGGTTGGGTACTGAGTTGGCAGATATTGAAAGCAGCAACAGCAACCACAGAGGATAATTATATATTAAGACTGTGAGTAATTAGAAACCACCCCAGGCCAGTACAAAGGCATGCTTCTTATGTGTGTTTGTGTGTGTGTTTTCTGCTTTATTCACTTGATCTCTAGATCTGTTTGTCTAGACAATGTGATTTTGAAGAAGAAGCCAAGAATCTAGAGTCAGATATTAGTTCAGATCCTGATTCTGCTATTTAGTAAGCGCATCCCTTTGGATAAATAATTGTCTCTTAGAATTTGTCTTCTCATTTGTAAAATAGGAATAGTGATAGTATCAGTATAGGGATAGTGTAACATTAACTATTAATTTAAGGATTATTTCTGATGTCACATGTTTGAATGACCTAGCGGGTATTTTGTATTAATCCCCCCCAAACATACATTGTTTGGCTTACTCGAATTTACTCTTACTACTGGTAATAGAAGAGTCCCCTGGTCACCAAGGAAATTGATTTTCCTTCTGGAAAATAAAAGAAGGCTTCCTATAGGAAGTGCTAATTCTGAGACTCTTATAGCATCCAGATGATAATTGAAATAAAGTGGGGTTGTAGGAGCTACTTCTCTATTATAAGGGTCAGAAAATGGAACTTTATAAGCAGAATAATTTTTGTCTCAGAACTCCTTACTCCTTTATTTCTTTGGTGTTTGGTGAAAATCTATTGGAAAATGATAATCTATTTTGTGATAAGTGCAGTCAAGAAAAGGATATGACATCCATGCTTGTACTGGAGCTGCCACAGTGGACCTGCCAGTTCAAATGAATGGTGAGAGCAAGGGGAGTGAGTTGAAAGAGTAAGAAGACAAAAAGAAGCTGGGCTCAGTGGTACACACCTGTAATCACAGGACTTGGGAGGCTGAGACAGGAGGATCACAAGTTCAAGGCCAGCCTTAGCAACTTAATGAGACCCTATTTTAAAATGTAAGCTGGGCATGGTGGCACACGCTTGTAATCCCAGTACTTGGGAGGCTGAGACCGGAGGATCCAGGTTCACGGCCAGCCTCAGCTATTTAGTGAGGCCCTGTGCAACTTCGTGAGACCCAGTTTCAAAATCAAGTATAAAAAATAGGGCCGGGGGTGTAGCTCGGAGGTAAAATGCCCCTGGGTTCAATCCCCAGTACTGCAAAAATAAAATAAAATGTAAACATAAATACAAAGAGTCTGGGGTATAGCTCAGCAGTTGAGCAGCCCTGGGTTCAATCTTCAATAGCCCTACAAACATACATACAAAGATAAAAAGACAGAGGAAGGGGAAAAGAAGTGGGAGAAGAAAAAGAAGAAGAGGGATGAGGAAAAGGAAGTAGAGAAGGAAGTGGAAAAGGATAGGAGAGCTGGGAGAAAAGAGAGGGGAAGGGAGGAGAGGGAAGTCAGTGTGGGCTTTAAAGTGGTGGCGAGAAGATGATTAGAGCCCTGTGGCTAAACAAAGCAGTCCTACTCTTATTCTTGTTGAGTGTCTTCCAATTTTAGTAGATCCTTGCTTGTAGCATTTGCACCATCTCATACCTCCTAGATTTACAGAAGTGACTGAATAAATGCCAAGTCCTGGACATTTTTAAAAATACATTTTAAAACAACTTGTAAGTCATATTTTTAAAAATACCACCTTTTTGTAATTCAAATTCAAATTTCAAATAGCAAAGGTCTTTCAGGATCTTCCTATCACTCATCACTGGAATGAAGTAAAAATTGTGTAGGTCATTTCAAATCCTTTTCCCCAAAACATAGCTTTTAGGATTACTTCGTGTTTTAAAAAATTCAGTGCACAGTTTGTGACAAATTCCTGTTGCTCTTATTTTTTCAATTATTATTTATTTTTTATCAAATGACTAACTTTGTACAAGTTGTTTTGAGTTGCTGATTAATATTATGCTTAAAATTTATCTTTAAGAAACAATGAAAACTGCGCATGGTGGCGTATGCCTGTAATCCCAGTACTTGGGAGGCTGATACAGGAGGAGCATATTGTTTGAGGTTAGCCTCTGCAATGTAGCAGGGCCCTCAGCAACTTAGTGAGACTGTCTTTCAAAATAAAAAAAAAAAATAAAATAGGGCTAGGGGTGTAGCTCTCAGATACAATGCTCCTGAGTTCAATCCTCAGTAACGCACACGCACGCACACATGCATGCACGCATGCATGCACACACAAAGGAAACAATGAGATATACTGATATAACCAAAAGTTAAAAATTAAGATAGAACAATAAGCAAACCAGTATGAAAGCCACTCATGGGAGGAAATGTGCAGAAAATAATATAAGATTTTATTTTGAGGCAATAATGAAGGCAGGAATAAAAGAAGTAGATTAGGAGAGACTTGATGTTGCAGTTGTGTAGCTTTTTACCTCATATACAAAGATTTTCTTCTTTACTTGACAAAAAACATTTCAAAGTAAGTGTTGAAGTGGGAAGGAGTTACCATGATGCTTTTTTTTTTTTTGTGTGGTACCGGGGATTGAACCCAGGGTCTTTCTACCTCCGCGCTATACCCCCGGCCCTATTTTTTTATACTTTATTTTGAAACCGGGTCTCACGAAGTTGCGGAGGGCCTCACTAGATAGAGACAGAGAGAGAGACAGGGAGAGAGAGAGAGAGAGAGAGAGAGAGAGAGCTGAGG
>PVJS01016343.1:0-37608 GCA_004027185.1 Glis glis
TTTTTTTTTTTTTTTGGTGTTGGGGATTGAGCCCAGGGGCATTCTACCTCCAAGCTACATCCCCAGCCTTATTTTATTTTTTATTTGGAAACAGGGTCTCACTAAGTTGCTGAGGCTGTCCTCGAACTTGTGATCCTCCTGTCTCAGCCTCCCAAGTACTGGGACTATAGGCAATGGACCACCACATCCGGCTTGACCTTGGGTCTTAGAAGTACATTTTGGGAAAAGAAAGATGAGTGTCAATGAGGGCCCTCCAGGAAGGCTGTGGAGAGAAACCAGCAGGGCAGTCATGTGACCACCCTCCCCTCCAGGTGCCTCCCCAGCCACGTGACCAGCCTTAGAGGTGCCTCCCCAGCCACGTGACCAGCCCCCTAGAGGTGCCTCCACCAGGTCTGGGACAGTCCTTAGATTGTAGACCCAGCCAACAACGGATTGCAACCTCTGGGCCAGAACCTTCCAAGCGGTCTTCTGAAGGCCTGATCCATAGACGCTGTGACGCAGCACACAATTATTGTTATTTTCAGCCACTAAGTTGAGGGGTGATTCGTTATACAGCAATAGATATTTAACACAGCAAGCCAATTTTTACATGTTTTATTTTAATAGGTGAGTCAAGTCCTTTGACATTGGCGTGAGGAACACCTTTGCTCTGATGTAGTATTTAAGCTATAATCTGTTTCATTCTACCTACTTCTTTTCTCATCTCCTACAATTTAGCCATCATTTAAAATTGTCCTCTCTTATTCTGATTTTCTTTCTGTAATTCCATAGTTTTTCTCTTACATGGTCCTGACTCTCTCTTTCCTGGATTCTTATATTCCTGCTCATCATCTCTTCTTTTATTACTTGTTTTGTACCCATAATTTTGTGTGTGCATGCGTGTGGTAGTGGGTATTGAACCCAGGGGCATTCTATCTCTAAGCTATACCTTCAGCCCTATTTTATTTTGAAACAGGGTCTCACTAAGTTGCTGAGGGTCTCATTCACTAAGTTTCTAAGGCTGGCCTTGAACCTGTGATCCTCCTGTTTCAGCCTCCCAAGTACTGGGATTACAGGTGTGTGCCACAGTGCCCCACGGCACCAATAACTTTTAAAAATTATTACTCACATAGGAATATTGGTTTTCTGCTATGGTTTGTAAATGGTTTGGGTCTGTACTCTAGGGGTTCTGGGAGCTTGGTCCCCAGTACAGCGATGTCAAGAGCTGGTGGCACTTTTAAGAGATGGGGTCTAGTGGGAGGTTGTTAGATCTTTGGGGGCGCGCCCTTGGAAGGAAATAACAGTTCTCGTGGGCCTCCCTTAGTTCCCATGAGAGGGGGTTATTATAAAAAAGCAAAACTTGCCCCTCCCTGCTGTCTGGCTTCCTGTCTCACCACGTGACCTCTCCCTCTTGCTTTCAATCCCACCACGATGCCATCCTCCACGCTGTGATACAGCCAAGGTTCCCTCGCCAGAGCAGAACAGATAGGGCTGCCCCAAAACTGTGAGCTGGATAAACCTCGTTTCTTTATACATAACCTGCCTAGCCTTGGGCATTTTGTTACAGCAACAGAAAACAGACCAATACAGATACCATTCTCAACTACCTCACTGTATTTTTATGGTAAGGCCTTCCTTCCTTCCTTCCTTCCTTCCTTCCTTCCTTCCTTCCTTCCTTTTTTTCTTTTGGTGCCAGGGATTGAACCAGGGGCATTCTACCTCTGAGCTATACCCCCAGCCTTTTTTATTTTGAAACAGGGTCTCACCAAGTTGCTGAGGCTGGTCTCGAACCTGCGACCCTCCTGTCTAAACCTCCCAAGTACTGGATTATAGGTAATAACTAGCTAATAACGAAAATTATTCTGCCGCATTTTTAAATTTATTTTCATATCGTGTTCTTGATTTACAAACAGCTAACTTTACATCATTAAGCGATATAAATAAGTAGGTACATCATGATTTAGAGTTTGCCGCCAGTCATCAAGTGGTTCAATTTTCATTCCAGGGATTGGAAAATGGTTTTGGCCAAGTTAGTCGCTGCCTGTGCCTCCAACCCTGATGCTGCCTCCAGAATCCAGGGTTGATAATAGCATCAACATCAAAGACAGCCAATGGCAATTGAGCAACATGAGCGAGAAATTACTTACCTGGAGGGACAGAGGAAGCGTTCTAGGCTCAGGTGCAGTTCTGGATCTAAGCACGAGAAGAGGAAACGCAACCGACCAACAAGTGAAAAGCAGCGCACAGGGTGACCGTCCATGGCCCAAATCCGGAAGCTATCTAAATGGTATGCACAGGGTGCCGATCAAATCCGATAGCGCTCAGTCACATGAGGCAGTGCTATGTGGTATTGAAACCAGTACTCTGAGAAGTCAAGCCACACTGAAAGATGATCACACACAGTTTTACATGGAAAAGCATTTATGATTATATATACAGTATAGTCCCCAAATACAGGTGTGCATATATGTGTGTATATATTGAGAGAGAGAGAGAGAGAGAGAGAGAGAAAGAGAGGAGAGAAATAAAGGCAAACAGAATAGGAGGAGAGGAAGGAGAAAAGACACTGTAAAGATACACGCTGAAATGTTCATGGCTTTTGTCTTTGGGTGGAGGGACTAAGGTGACTTTTACTTTTTTTTTTTTGCGGTACCAGGGATGGAACCCAGGGGTGTTCTACCTCCGAGCTACACCCCCAGCCCTATTTTGTATTCTGTATTTTGAAACAGGGTCTCACTAAGTTGTGGAGAGCCTCACTAAGTAGCTGAGTCTGGCCGCAAACCTGTGATCCTCCTGTCTCAGCCTCCCAAGTACTGGGATTACAAGCGTGTGCCACCATGCCTGGCTTTTCTTTGAACACATCAGCCACGAGTCCCACCTAAGCCGGGCTTTTCTGCCTCCCACCACCAGCTCTGTGGGCTGCGTGGTTCCGTGGGGGTTATTCCTGTGTGCCATAGGGTGCTTAGCATTTACCTGAGCTCTACGCATGAATCCCAGCGTAGACAAGTATTTTGTCATGACAATCAAGTATTCTGTCATGACAATCAAGTATTTTGTCTTTACAATCAAGTTTTCTGTCCCCTGTCATGATAATCAAGTATTCTGAAGACATGGCCCGGTGTCCCCAAGGGCACAAAACCTCCCAGATGGGGCCCACGGGCTCACGTAAGGCTGGGGGTTGGCGAGGTAAGTGCTACTTCCGAGACCACACCCTGTTTGGGTGGGTAGCTCTGCGCCTCCTCCTCTTCCTGCTGAGATTCCTACGATGTTTCCATGTTTCCCATGAGGCTGTCAGGACTTGTCAAACATCCTGCTAAGTTCAAATTCAGCCTGCACAGCACCCCCCATCTCTCACCCCTGCGACCCCACTGAGCAGGGAGAGGAGGGAGCCGGATTGCTTTATTTCCAGGGAGAGTCTGTCGCTCACTGGGGCCTGAGGAGGTCACGTGAGATCCTGGGTGGGAATACTCTAAGCGCAGAAGTCACCGTTCAGAAACCAGTGTGACGGGGCCCTGGGACAACAGCATGGCTCAGAAGGAAAGACCAAACTCCTGCTCTTGCAGTCTCTAACTTATATTTGCTTTCACACACACACACACACACACACACAAAGATACAGAGATGGCTCCCTAAGCTGTCTCCAGCTGAGCATGGCGAGTGCAGGTTTAAATGCCACCGCCACTTCCTCAGGTGCTGAGGAACACGGCAGGCAGCGTCAGCCACGCACTAGGTTCTACAGCTCGGAGCAAGTACGAGCTGCACGTTCTGACGAGCACGGTCCTGCAGCTGATCTTTTCTCCACAAAGAGCCACTTTCCTCCGCTCACTATAGCCGGGGACTAGGAGAACCGGCCCCTAGACAGTGGGAGTTAGAAGACCTCTGTCACAGCGGCCCCTGGCCTCGTGGTTGTGGCTCGCGTGTGTCCTGCCATGCTGGCTTTATTTTTATTTGTTTTATTTTATTTTTTGAGAGAGGGTCTTGCTATGCTGTCCAGGCAGCCTCCAGCCCCGAGCTCAAGGATCTTCCTGAAAAGCTGGGACCGCAGGTGCGCGCCACCATGCCCCGCTCCCAGGCTGGCTCTGATGCAACCTCCAGAGCGTCTCCAAATTCCCCACAAGTAAAGGATGATGCAGGAGATAGTAGGGTTCACTTTGCATGGGGGACCTGCAGGCCCAGGCCCTACGGGGGCCACTGCACCCCGGCAGAGTGGGAGGGCAGCAGGAAAGGAGTTCTCCCACTTCAGTAGAGTTCACCTCCCTGTCACTGGAGCTTAGCAATTTCGCCTTTATTTAGTCTCTTTCCTCATGCAATTTTTTAAGCTTTTCTGTGTTCTTCCAGCCCCAACAGCACGAAGACCTTCCCAGCCTCCTCTCCCCCTCAGAGGGTCATGCTTCCCGGATTCAGGGACAAGTGTGGACCTCGTGTTCCCTGGTCTCTGTAGTTGTATAATGAAGCCTGGCCCCCTCATGGCCGTCACCTTCCCAGTCTCCCCTCCTGGTGTGCGTGCCACAACCCTGCTAGTAAACCCTCCCCAAGAGGCTGTGGTCAGAACCTTCCCGAAGCCTCACTTCATACATGTCTCTGTTTCCTATTCAGGATCCGTTAATGACTGGAGTCGGTCCTGTATGACCATGTGTGATCTTCAAATGTTACCATGAGACTCTCGTATGATGAGGAATGAAGACGACGTGTCAGGGATTAGTCTACCTCAGCCCGGGAGCCAGGGAGTGGTGGAGTTGGTTCAGTAGACCACTGAAGAGGCCCTCCGCCCTGCATCCCGGACAGGCCAGCCCCATCACCTGCTGGGTGGGGTGCAGTGGCCACTGCACGGTAGTGAAACTGCAGCCTTGGGGTCTGCTCCCCACCAGACAGAACCCGTTCGCAGCTCTCCTGGCAGAAGCCTTCAAATTAACACGTAACTTCGCCCAGCTGGGGCCCTAATCAATAGCAAATAGCAATCAAATCATGGCGTGCTCCCCTGGATAGTTAAGCAAGGCGGGGGGCCGTGGTCAGATGGGGTGCAGCGGGAAGCTGGATGGGCACCATCCGCTCTTCTTGCTGTTACCGAGCGTCAGGGATTTTCTTCGCTTGCCTGCAGGACAGGTGAGTGGGGCTTTGGGTGTGAGCGCCAGGGCCCAGGCCCGTCCAGGGCCACCCCTCCCGCATGCTGGCTTCCCCTCCTGCTGTCCCAGGTCCTCTCCCCAGCAGTCCAAGTGTTGCCTCTCGGGAGAGAGAGCCTGGGAAGCCCCCCCCCTGCAAGGATGTGAGGTCACAGCACCTGTGCTAGCTGTCGGGACCCTGCTGAGGGCAGGCTTAGAGCTGGGAGCACTTTGGGGCTCAATGGGGGGGATGGCTGGGACACCGAGGATGGTAAGACAGGCGGAGGGAAGCACCTTTTCTGGAAGTTTCACAGCTGTCTCCTGCACACTACTATGAAGCCACACAGGTCTCTCAGGGTGAGACTCACAGCCCCTTCCCCAAGAGCCTCCAACCTCCCCACTCCTCACCTGTCACTCTGGAGCCCTGTTAGAGGACCCAGAGTGTGACACTCCCCCCACCCCCTCCGCACCCCCGCTGCTCCCTGCCTGGAGCCCAGACACCTCTCTTGTTGGAACCAGGTAGATCCACCTGCCTGTGCCTCAGTGGGGATAACCCGGCCCACCCACATCTCCAGATGGGCAGGAGATGTCGGAATCCGATGACAACCTGGGCACGCTCTCTGGGGAACGGTTTTACCTTTAAGACAGATTTTGGTTCATTGCTGTGGAAATGAGATTGCAATTCAATCAGGAGACTTGGAGTAAAGCTGCTTGGAGTCACCCTGCATCATGTGGTGGGCCTCGTCCAGTCAGAGGCAGGCCCTTCAGGGAAAAGCGCCTCCCTCCCCCAGCAGGAGGGAATCTGCAACCCTGGTCTTCGGACTCCACCTGCAGCAGCGACCGCCCTCCCACTGCAGATTAGATAGACCTGTGGTTTCTACCATCACACCAGCCAGTCCTTCCTCCTCTCTCTAACACACACACACACACACACACACACACACACACACATACATGCACACACGCACACACACTATGGGAGCTGTGTCTCGGGAGGACCCTGACTCACAGGTGGTCAGGGGCTTCAGGGAGGGGGGTGAGGCTGCACCAGGTGGCAGGATGCCCCGGGCTGGACTACCCCTGTTGCCAGCTGAAGGTCAGTGCTGCTCACCCCGATGGCCCTCACAGGCTGGAATGTGGGGAACCGGGAGGTTGAGGCAAGTGGGGATTGAACCTAGGGGCATTCTGCCTCCGAGCTACACCCCCAGCCCTATTTTTTATTCTTTATTTTCAAACAGGGTCTCACTAAGTTGCAGAAGGCCTCACTAAGTAGCTGAGGCTGGCCGCAGACCTGTGATCCTCCTGTCTCAGCTTCCCAAGTACTGGGATTACAAGCGTGCGCCACCACGCCCGGCTGTAACTGTTTTGATGTCTCGGTTTTAATTTCTAGTGATAGGTAAGTCCTCACTGGCAAACGACCTCTGACCGCCAGTTTTTAAAAGGGTAAGGGGACTGACACAGAGAAGTTCGAGGACCCTGCTTTGGGGTTCCTGAATCACTGGAAGGCCAGGGGTTCTTAACCTTCACCCCTCTTTTCTGGAAGCGAATCTGAAGTATCAGAAGCCGGTGGGGGACAGCAGGTGACAGGACTAGGTGCTCCCTGAGCCTGCAGGACCTGCCCCATCAACAGAGGCCCAGGATGAGTCCTTTGTTAAGTGCAGTTTTAAGAGACGCCAGGGTTCCCAGCTGAGACCATAGGTCGCCTTGTTCAACAGAAACAAATGCCAGCTACACCTGCAACTTCAAATGACGTTTGCCCATCAAAAAACTAGAAACAAGCTAGGTGTGGCGGTGCACACCTGTAATCCCAGTACTTAGGAGGCTGAGACAGGAGGATCTCAGGTTTGAGGCCGGTCTCAGCAACTTAGTGAGGCTCTCAGCAACTTAAGAGCTTAGGAGACTCTGTTTCCAAATAAAAAATAAAATAGGGCTGGGGGCGTACCACAGAGGTAGAAGGCCCCTGGGTTCCATCTCCAGTACCACAATTAAAAAAAGACTAGAAACCGGTGAAATTAATTTTAACAAGCCTCATTCAATCCGATGACACTGGAGCATTATCATTCCACATGCTCTCCATATCAAAGTGCATGGTGACTATCTTACCTTTTTTTGTTTGTTTTGGCACGAAGTCTTCAAACTCCCTATGTATTTTACAGTTACAGCACGTCTCAATTCAGATGCTAAGTTATCAGCCATTAAAGTGAAAGGTAGTCCCACCAGAAGAATAAAGGTGCCTTTAAAGAAAGTAACTTACCCTGGTTCCGTCTTTCAGTTTAACTTCATCAGAATAAGAAATGCAGTTTAAGCCTTTCCGGCCCAAGAGCGTGGGAACCAGAGGGCTCTGGCAGGTGTGAGTGCCACCCAGTGGTCATGCCTGGTAGTGCAGGGCCCCACTAGGACAGTCCTGAGACCAGGTGTGATCAAGTCTTGCTTGAGTTTCTAGAAACATTTCCTTCCCTCCCCCTTTTTTTTTTTTTTTTGGAGGGATGGAAGGGATGTACAGAGAAGGAAAGTGAGAAGTAGGAGGTTGTGTGTGTTCAGTTCCGGCTCACCAAATCACTGCGGGTGGTCTTTGCAAAAGTCACACGCATAGAATAATAATTGCGACCTGCTGACCACCTGGAGGACCATGAGCCTTTCCAGACAATGCTGAGCCTTGCAGTGGGCTTCAGAACCATGCCACACAGGCTAGGTGACAGAACAGTCACATGTGGTCCCCCAGGAGCCAGGGTGGGGGGCTGGCTCCTCCTGCAGCCCCTCGTCCTGGTCTGCAGCCTGCTGGCCGCCTTCACAGGTGGTGGTGGTGTGGGGGAGAGACATCTTTCTCCTCTAAGGCCACAGTTCTTAGGGGTTAGGACTCACCTTTAGGATGCCGTGTAACTTACCTCTGTGAAGGCACTGGCTCCAAATACTGTCACCCGGGAGGTTAGGGCTGCAACCTGTGAACTTCAGGGACATATTCTGCCCCTGACGGTAGAATTTACCCCACTTGACAGCTAAGCATCTGAGGCTTAGAGAGGCTGTGACCTGCTCAAGGTCACACAGCGGGGAATGGCCCTGGCCTGAGTGTACCTGCCACCCCACATGCCGTCAGGCTAGGGAGCCCGGTGTTACCTCCGGAGGAAGTGAGAGTGCGGGTCATGTGTGCACGTGGGCAGCACACGACGGAGCCCCAGCTGGACCCCGCACGCTGGAAGGCCCAGGGCGCGACCCTGGCTGGCAGCATCCTGTGCGAATCGTCACACACCGTGGCTGGGGGAGGACGCCATCCAGGAAGCCATGAGAGGATGGGCCGAGCCTCAGACCTCGGATTCTGTCCCCACGTCTCTTCCTTCAGCTGCTTCTACTTTGCATCCCTCCACTGGAGTGAACAGCCAGGGTTAAGGCCAGGCTCCCCTGCATCCTGTGGGCCCTTCCGGCATGTTCCCAAGCCTCAAGCTGGACGTGGGACCCCTGACGTACGCCGGGCTCTGCAGGAGGGATCCTAGTGAAATGGAGCAGACCACGTCATCCCTTTATCTCTCTCCACATTAATGAAGTGAATAGAACCATTTTGATGATCCCATGCGTTTCTGTCTGACCTAAGACCCTGGCGCCTATCCCAGGCTCCAAATAGAATCTTCCATGCAGTCAGACACGGCTGCGACTTGCTCAGAGGATGCCGCCCCCGGCCGAGGAACTTGATCCAGACCAGAACGCACTGCTCTGCAGCCGTGCGACCCGGGCTTCTCTCATTTGTTTAACAAGGATTTTTTTTTTTTAATGTCCTAGCTGGGGTAAAGTTTAAGCACTCTTTAAAAAGGGACCAAAAAGACAGTGGATAAAAGAACAAAGAAGTCTGTCTCTCTCCGGGGTGGCAGTCCAGCCAGGCCTGTGTGTCCTCTTCTCTCCTCTTCTCTTCTCTTCTCTTCTCTTCTCTTCTCTTCTCTTCTCTTCTCTTCTCTATCTTATCTTATCTTATTTTATCTTTCCCTCATCTCCCCACCCCTCCCCTCCCCTCCCCTCCCTTCCCTTCCCTTCCCTTCCCTTCCCTTCCCTTCCCTTCCCTTCCCTTCTCTTCTCTTCTCTTCTCTTCTCTTCTCTTCTCTTCTCTTCTCTTCTCTTCTCTTCTCTTCTCCCCTCCTTTCTCCTTTCCTCTCCTCTCTTCTCAGGACATTTGACGTCAGATTCGAGTCCTGCCCAATCTCATCTCAAGATCCTTAACTTAATTGTGCAAAGAACTTTCCCCACACCACCACACTCACAGGTTTCAGGGGGACATGAGTTTTGGAGGCCACCCTTCGCCCCACTGCTCACAGTCAGCACAGAGGACGCCACAGTGAGCCCCCTTATACGTGTCCCCTCACGGTCAGCTATCACTGCCGAAGCTGTGGGTGACAGGCCATGCTCAGGTGCCCTGCTAGCAATGACAAACGTCTCCTTTCCTTTTTTGTCTGTCTGGTCGGCAGGGCCCCGCTGGGCTTGACTGGGCTCGGGGTGGCTTGCTCCAAGCCATGGTGGGCTCTGCTCTGCTCCACGCCTGTTAGCCAGGTTTGTGTCACTGTAACAAGACACCCGAGGTAATCCACCTAAGGGAGGAACGAGGTTCCGTCCACGGTCGCTTGGCCCCGCTGCCTTTGGGCCTGTGTGTGTGCACGTTCCTGCATTCCTCATAGCTTGGGGCTGAGAAGTTTTGATGAAGAAGTCCTTCCTTACCTTCAGGGTCATAAAGGATTCTGAAATTCCTGCCGTGAACTCTGCAGTGCTGATTTCCCAGTTAAAGTTTTCCTTCATCTGAGGAGTCCAATTTTATTTTTTCTGTAGGAAAACCATTTATTTATTTATTTATTTATTTATTTATTTATTTATTTTCATGTGTGTGTGGTACTGGGGATTGAACCCAGAGACATTCTACCTCCAAGCTACACCACCCCCCAGCCCTTTTTATTTTTTTGCTTTGAAACAGGGTCTCTCTAGGTTACTGAGAGTCGCACTATTTGCTGAGGCTGTCCTCCAACCTGCCATCCTCCAGTCTCAGCTTCCCAAGGACTGAGATCACAGGCGTGCACCACCACACGCGGCTAAAGGAATCCACTTTAATTCATGATGTTTCTTACACTTTTAATTCCTCAATTTTTTCCTAGGGAGAGATTTTTTTTTTCCTGATAGATGCAGATACTTTTCTCTGGAAAAAGATAGTATAGTTTGCACAGAAAATTAGAAAGACCACTCACTCATAGCTGGTAGCTGCGGTTTCTCGTGAAGGTGCGGTGTGTGCCATGAACTAGCTGTGACACAGTGAATGAGTTAAAAAATTGATTTCCAGCTTAGCGCTCAGAGGAATCATTAAACTTGACATTTTGTTCTGTTTGAGGTGAGAACCTTCGTGAGAACTAAAAATAACCCCAATTTATTCCCTATCCTGTGTTCTGGGAAGGGAGATTTCATGGCCCAAATACAACACATAATGAGAACGCGACAGTCCCAACACTAATTGCGAAACCCTAATCGATCACAAGGATCTCTCCCCTTCCCTTTGTGTCTTAGACAGTTTTTCTGCTTTCAGTAAAAACACTGATTTCTAATTTTTTCTGTTTCTCTTGGCCTTACAAACACACCTCCCCATTTGCTCCCTCCAAATTTGTACTAATTGTGAAAAATAGAGAATTTTGAGCAAGCAAATATCCGCCTAAGTAGACTTTTCTCCTTGTATTTTATGAAATTTGAGTATAACAAACTTACAGAAAAATATACATTTGTGAGTTCACAGCTCGGGCTATTTGACTTTTTTTATTCTGTGTGTGTGTGTGTGTGTGTGTGTGTGTGTGTGTTTATTTTCTACTTTCTTTCCTGGTATATAGAAATACAAGTGATTTTCAAATATTAGGCTTGTATTTAGTGACCTTGTATCTTGGTGCATTTTGTGCCGCTGTAACAGAATGCCAGGTACTGAGTAACTTACATAGAAAAGAAATTTCTTTCTCACAGTCTTAGCTTGAAGGGCTAACACTGGCAAGGGGTGTCCTGCTGCTTCCAGGGCAAAGAAAAGGCAAGAGAGATACACAAAAGGGGCAAATGTGTCCGGGTTTGTTTGTTTGTTTGTTTGTTTGTTTTGATTTTGTTTTGTTTGTGGTACTGGGGACTGAACCCAGGGGCATTCTACCTTCAAGCTACACACCTAGCCCTATTTCATTTTTTATTTAGAAACAGGGTCTTGCTAAGTTGCTGAGAGTCTTACTCTGTTGCTGAGGCTAGACTCAAACTTGCGATCCTCCTGTCTCAGCCTCCCAAGTACTGGGATTACAGGTGTGCACCACCATGCCAGGCAAACTCATCCTTTTATAAGGAACCCACTCCCATGCATTAGTCCACTCGAGAGAGCAGAGCCCTGGTGGCTTGGTCACCTCTTAAATATCCCATCTTTTAGCACCGCTGCATTGGGGATCAAGTTTCTAACATCTAAACTTTGGGGGACATATTCAAACCATAGCACTCCACTCCTGGTCCCCAAACTCATGTCCTTCTCACATGCAAAATACATTCACTCCACCCTTTTGCAGCGAGTGAGGGGCTGGGCTCTCTGCCTGGGCAGGCCTGTCTGCCTCTGACCTCTTTCCTTTCACACAGAGCGGGATGTTCAATCATTCACATGGGTGCACTTGTGTATTTTCCTAGGTGGAAGATCCAGAGCTTCCAGTAGATTCTCACAGAGGTCTGTGACTCAAAAAAGGCTGAGAATCATCAATTTATGTAGACACCTGTGGTATTACAATATATACATACATATATATATATATGTATGTATGTATATATTGTATGTATGTATATATATATATATATATTGCTTTTTGTCCACCAGTTCCTGGTTCATAACCCCTTCTACAAAGCCAACCATAGACACTAGAATTTCTCATTCCCAAAGCAGGTTAGAGGAGCTCTAATCTTTCCCCGCCTTTTTTTCTTGGAGCTGGCCATAAAGAAATCCTCTGACCTACCTTGTCTGATAGTAGGTCATAAGACACCCTTCATCCGAGAGGGGTCCTGTCCCATACCCTGGAGGAAGGAATGCTGCACAGAGAGGCCAAGAAGAATCTGGACAGGCCTTGCTGGTTTCCCCACCCACTCTGTTGTTGATCATCCCTGTGCAATGAACTCTCCATAAAAACCCAAAAGGAGCTGGCACCCATAGTCCCAGCTACTCAGGAGGCCAAGGCAGGAAGAACACTTGATCCCAGGAGTTCAAGGCCAGCCTGGTCAACAAAGCAAGACCCTGTCTCTTAAAAGAAGAGAGCCGGGCATGGTGGCGCACGATTGTAATCCCAGTACTTGGGAGGCTGAGACAGGAGGATCGCAGGTTCGCGGCCAGCCTCAGCAACTTGTGAGACCCTCTGCAACTTAGTGAGATCCTGTTTCAAAATAAAGAATAAAAAATAGGGCTGGGGGTGTAGCTCAGAGGTAGAACGCCCCTGGGTTCAATCCCCAGAACTACAAAAACAAACAAAAAAAAGAGGAAGGAGGGAGGAGAGAGAGAGAGAGAGAGAGAGAGAGAGAGAGAGAGTCACTTGGGCTGGCCTTGAACTCCTTGACTTAAGGGACCCCCCTCCTCCTCAGCCCCTGAGTAGCTAGGACTACAGACATGCGCCATCATGCCCAGCTCTGGATGGATTTGGAACAATTGTAGGGACTGTTTGAGATGAATGGACAGTTACAATTTTAAGTGCCAATTTTAAGTGTCCTGTTGTCTCCTCACTAGAAGACAAGCCGGCGGAAGGGCCGAGGGTGTCGCTTGGAGGCAGAGCACTAGCCTGGCCTGCACAAGGCCCTGGCCTCCATTCCCAGCACCAAAAAAAAAAAAAAAAAAAAAAACCCAAAGAAAAAGGACAGGACAGGGTTCTCAGAGCTGCCGGCTACCAAGCACATGGAGGTTTCTGGAGGGCAGCGTACCCAAGAGGGTGTGGAGGACCTGCAGCCCTTCCCACATCTCTCACCCGTGGACCGCTCCATCCGAACCCTTCGCACCATCCTGTATACACAGGAAGTCCTGTGCAGCAAGTCCGTAAACACAGCAAGCACTTCCTGAGTTCTGAGTTCTGGGAGCAAATCTATCAAAGCTGAGGGGTGGTGAGGACCCCGACGCACAGCTGGTCGGAAGCACAGGTCACAACCTGGGGCTTGTGTCTGAAGACTGAAGGGACAGCTTGGGGACTAAGCCCCAACCCGTGGGGTCTGAGGCTCTCCCCAATTAGGATCAGACGACAGACACCCAGCTGGTATCTGCTGGCTTGGTGTGTGGGGAAGGCCACACTGCTGGTGCTGGGGGCTTCTGTGGCAACTGTGACAGGCGAGAAGGAGAACAAGATGCTGTGTTTCCTGACCTGTGACATCAAGGTGTTTGTTGGTTTTTTTGTGGTACTGGGGGTGGAACCCAGGGGCCTTCTACCTCCAGGCTATACCTCCAGCCCTCTTTTATTTTTTTATTTGGAAACAAGGTCTCACTAAGTTGCTGAGGCTGGTTTTGAACCTGAGATCCTCCTGTCTCAACCTCCCAAGTACTGGGATTACAGACGTGCGCCACCACAACCGGCTTTTCCCAAGTATTTTGCAGTGTGGAATGCAAAAGCTTTTAGGGTTGGATGCACCCTTTATTAATTGTTAAAGCCTAGATGCATACTTTGGGGTGGGGATCCGGGACAATATTTCCTATTAATGAGGCTTTTCATTTTCAATAACCGTAGTGTATATTGAGTATATGTTAGGAAGCTTGGACTCTCTTTCTAGCCAAGTTCTTAAAGGGAGAGGTGCGTGACTTTGACTTCCCCAGAAACCCCCAAGGCTTCAGCAGCAGAGGAAGTAGTCATACTGTGCACGTGCCAGGGCTAAGAGGTGCAGCCAGCCACACATGCCTGCGCATCCAGAGGCCCGGGGTTGGCTGCGGGGCCCGGCACGGGCTCAGGGTGGAGCTCGGCGAGCCATGCAGGTGGTATTTGCATACATGGCACAGGTGAGAGGCTTTGAAAACAGTCACATTTTCTATATACAGATGGTCCCTGAGTTATGATAGTTCAACTTGGGATTTTCGGCTCTGTGATGGTATGAAAGCAGACCCAAGCCACCATGCTGGTCTCCCTTTCATTTTGGCATTCTAGGATTGATTGAAATAGCATGAGCTATTCAGCACTTGGCTATAGAACAGGCTGCATTTGGTGATTTCATCCAACTATAGGCATGTGTAAGCGTTCCAAGCACCTTTAGGGTAGGCTGGGCTAGGTCACAATGTAGGTGAGTGTATCAAAAGTGTTCTTCAAAGCCAGGTGTGGTGGTGCACACTTGTAATCCCAGTACTTGGGAGGCTGAGACAGGAGGATCGCAGGTTCGTGGCCAGCCTCAGCAACTTGTGAAGCCCTCCTCAACTTAGTGAAACCCTGTTTCAAAATAATGAATAAAATAAGGCTAGGGGCGTAGTTCGGAGGTAGAATGCCTCTGGGTTCAATCCCCAGTAATGCAAAAAAAAAAAAAAAAGCATTCTTGACTTCCTGACTTCTGTTTCTGTTTTGCAGTGACCTTATCAGGTCATGACCCCACTGTAAGTCAAGGCACGCTGGCTTCACCTTGCACCCTGCTTCTGCCAACTCAGTCCTTTGTCACAATGGGAGCCGCCCATGGGGAGGGGCTGCTGGGAGCCATGTACCAGGACCCTCACAAGCTTTCTCAGCTCACAGTGGATGCAGCTGCGGGGCTAACTGGGTCACCTTCATTCTTTCTCATTTATCAGCTCAACTGCGCCATGAAAGTGCTGTTGTCAATTGTTGGGATTTGGAAGAGCTCGTGTACTGGCGATGCAAGAATGTTCAGAGGTGAGATCATTGGATCATGAGGGTTCTAATCTCATCAGTGGATAAACTCATTGATGGATTAATAATTTGAGCGGATTTACTGGGTGGTAACCTGGGCAGGTTCAGAGAAGGGAGGTTGGAGGAGGCAGATGATTGGGGGTGTGGTCTTGGGGACTATATATGTCCCTGGTCCCCTCCCCTTTCTCTCTCTGCTCCCAGCCTCCATGATGTGACAGCAGCGTCCCTCTGTGTACCTTACCACTGCCACCACCATTTATGCTTCTGAGCCGGTCCTATGGACTGAGCCGCTGAAACCACAAGCCCCCATAAACCTTTCCTCCTCTAAGTTGTTCTTGTCAGGCATTCTAGTCACAGCGACAGGAGAGCTGATTGAGACACTGGAGCACTGAGTCTTGGAAGGTGAGCTAACTTGCTGAAGGTCACCCAGCGAGGGAAGGGCAGGCCGGGACTGCAGCCTGGCTGTCTCCGGACCCGCTGACTGGCCATTTGAAGGCCCGGCCCCGGGAGGGTCCACCTCCTCCCGGACTCCCTGGAGTCTGCTTCTGTTTTTCATTTTTCCATCTGTTGGCTCCTGCAGCTTCGGCCAGATGGTGACGTCAACTCCTGCGCAGGTTCATTTTCTTCTCAGGAAGGGGTGCCAGCATGTGGGGTGTTGGGAATCAAGGTGGAGGGGTACACCTGGAGCTGGGGGGGAGGGGCACGAATGCTCAGAGAAGGGAGAGTCCTGTAGATTCTGGGTGTGCCTCTGAAATAGCACAATGCTCCAGAAAGGGGAATGAAGACCATGTCACTTTGGGGGTGACACCAGGGAGTGACACCAGAGAAGACCCTGGTCTAATTAGTATCAGGCAGAATTAGCCCCGGGAGCCTGGGCCCACACACCGTAGTCCAGGGCTCTTCTCGCCATGCTGTGCTGTCTGGGATGGGCAGGTACAGGGAGCCCTTTGTCCAGTCCTCAGCAGGACAGTCCTCACCTGCAAGCTTGGACCACTGTGCCACCAAGCTTTTTTAAAAAATATTTTATTTATTTATTATTACTTTTCATTGGTACCTTGTACATCATAGTGAGATTCATAATGATTCATTCATATGTGTGCATAACATTATTTGGTCAGTTTCCTTCCCCGTCCCTCCCCTTTTCCCTCCCCTGATTCCCTTTCACTCCTCTACTCTCTTGCTCCTAAATTTCACGAGGCCTCTTTGTTTGCTTTTTCTCTCTTGCTTCCACATCGGAGAGAAAACATGGGGCCCTTGATTTCCTGAGTCTGGCTGATCTCGCTTGGCATGATGATCTCCAGCTCCATGCATTTTCCTGCAAATCACATAATTTTGTTCTTCTTTATGGCTGAGTAAAACTCCATTGTGTGTATAGACCACATTTTCTTTACCCCCTCATCTGTTGATGGACACCTAGGCTGTTCCATAACGTGGCTACTGTGAGTCGCGCTGCTATAAACATGGGTATGCACGCGCCACTATAGTATTCTGACTTTAATTCTTTTGGAAAGATACCAAGAGATGGAATAATTGGATCATATGGTGGTTCCATTCCTAGTCTTTTGAGAATACAACCAAGCTTGTGTGTGTGTGTGTGTGTGTGTGTGTGTGTGTGTGTGACTGGGGATTGAACCCAGGGATGTTCTGCCTCTGAGCTACATTCCCAGCCTTTTTTATTTTTCTTTTGAAACAGGGTCTCGCTAAGTTACCAGGAGAGTGAGCCTGTGAGCCTCCTTTCTCAGCCTCCTAAGTGCTGAGACTACAGGTGCGCACCACCATGCCTGGCCGGCCCAGCTCTTAGTGAGGAAACCAGCCGAATCCTTCCAGCTGTTCATCGGCAGCAGCCACAGGGCTCGCCGCACGGCCATGCTGGACGGTCACCTGCAACACTCGTGCTAGAATGTAAGGGGTGGGACCTCTGGGGAGTCAGGTCACGGGGACTTGCCCTCCAGAATGGACTGAGACTGTTATCGAGACAGTGGGCTCCGGATAAGGGCTTGCACGTGCCCTTCCTCGCCAGGCCATGTCTCCACCATGCTGTGATGCGGCAAGAGGGCCCTCGCCAGATGCCAGCGCCATGTTCTTGGGCTTCCCAGCCTCCAGAACTATAAGAAATAAGTCTCTTTTTGTTATAAATTACCCGGTCTGTGGTATTCTGTCACAGCGATAGAAAACGGACTAAGTCAAGTCCCAGCATCCCATCTGCATACTTCAGACCTCCAAAATCCACCTTCCAGAACTCTTGGGCTCAGAATCCAATGGTTTGAGATGCACATGCTTGGAAAAGTATCATATTTTTATTATGAGTTTAACCCTTATGAAATTGCTGCCATATAGGTAAAAAAAAAAAAGCTGAATATTGAGAATTTAACTTGAGTTAATAGAAACATCAACTCTGGTGGGGATGTCTATGAGACATGAGGTGATTGACAGGGAGCTAAGATGATTGACAAGGAGCCTGGCGGTCCCTGTGCCCAAGGGTGAGAGGTTAAGGTCTGCAGTGACTCTGGGAAGCCAGTGTGAGCCTCTTTCCTGACCACAGCGTTTGGGCTGGAGCAGGCCTGAGTCCCGGCGGACCCCAGGGCCCCGGTGCCGTACTCCCTGGTTCTCTTTGTTGTCTGCCACAGCTGGCCCCGCCCAGGTTTGGGGATGGCGCCCAGCAGCCAGACCTCTCCCACCTCCTCGCAGACTCCTCCCCTCGCCTCGCATTCTGCCTCCGTGACATGCCTCCGGGTGCGTTAGTGGGCACCTCTGGTCATGATCCTCTGCCTTCGTTATGGAGAGCCTGGGCCCAGGCCAGCAACTGTGGCCTCCATGATGCACACCACTGAAAGGACAGAGAAATGAGCAGTCTCGCAGGTGGGAGGTCGAGTCCCGACGACGCTGGAAGGATCCGTCTGCATCCTGCTGCAATTACTGTGCATTAGATTATGACCTGCAGGGATTTGTGGGCAGTTCAGAGAGATGCACTCCAAGTGGCACCCGGTCTAATCAATTCTTTTAGTTTATGTTATTTTAAATTGGGCTCTGGTTCCAAATCTTGATATGACCCAAGGGCAGGAATTATACCTCTCTGCCCCTCGCTGGGGCACAGCACAGTGTCAACACATAATTGCTCGTCTTCTGCCCATTATTTCCAGTAATACATTGAGGGCCTGTGGCTCTCCAGCCCAGGTGGGTTTTGATGATGTCAGGGGTGCCTGGGAGTTGATAACTTAATTTCCTCAGAAACTGCAACATTATCTGTCACTGCCCAAGAAAATGAGAATCTCAGCTCTCTGCCCAGCAGGCAGTCACTCCTGATCTGGGGAAGGCGGGAGAGCTGGATGTGTCCGGGTCAGTCTGGATCAGTGTGAAGGGAGGAGGAGAGAGACCAGACAGCACCAAAGACACATGGACCGACCAACGTCCCGGTTGACATTCTCCTAGCCTGAGCATGGCGGAAACCCCAACAGTGGCCAACTCGGTGGGAGGAAGAGCCTTGCTGGGCTGTTTGGTGAATTAGAAAGAAAATGTTGATCATTTATGTCTATTTCACTTGCTAGACTATGTACTTCTGAGGGCAGAGGTCACGGAAGCTTGGAAACAGGAAAGCGAAAGAGGCTAGGCACAGTAGCCAGAAGGGAGGCATCTCCTGAGGGTCGTCCCACCTCTGAAGCAGGGAAGGGAGTCCCAGGCAAAAGTGTGGTCTGTGACTGGGCAGAGTCCAGGGGAGCTGTCTTGACTCTGGGATGCCCGGGACCTGGATGCAGAGGACCAACCTTCTTCAGGGATTCGGGATGCCAAGGGAAGACGTCTCAGCCAGCCCAGGATAGGGCGAGCCAGGGAGCATAAGAGAGACCACCCCTGAGAACCTCAGGTGGAAGCGAGGTGGCTCTCCATCGCAGGTCACATCATCTCGGCGACACGTGGTGGCAGCGATCACCTGCAAGACTGGCTGTGCAGCCTGTTAAAGCTTCTTCTCCCTGATCTTTAAGTTGAAGCATTTAGGTTACAAATGGCAGAAAATGAACTCAAACTAGCTCAAGTAAAAACTGATGTGTGGCTCATACACATGGGTCCACAGGAGGGGCAGCCTGGCTCCAGGCAGCTATGGGTCCACGAGTTCAAATAATGTCATAGTAATTTCTTCGTGTTGACCTCACCCTCGGGAAAACCTGCTTCTCAGGGTGGACTGGACCTTAGAATGTAAGTAATAGGGGTGGAGATGGAACCAGGATGGACGGAGACAATTTGGAAGACAAACAACATTTGTTTACACAACTTCCAAGAAAACATCTACAATGCTGTGAATGTTTCATCGCATCTAGCAACACACTTTATGAAGTATCTGTATTTGAATTAATGAATAGGAAATGGGCTATGGGAATACCCATGGTCTATTGTAAAAGAAAAAATAAAGACTAGTAGAGTCCAAAGCTTTAGCACTGAGTAACAAGATTCACTGCCCAGCAGAGACACGGCAGGCTCTTGATGGGGTTCAGGGCTGCAAAAATGGGGTGGGCCTTTCAAACTCAAAGTGCTTTGTTCTCTGCTCCGAAGCAAAGTCTGGGCGACACGACTGGCTGGGATGTGGCTGAGCTATTGGTCTACACTCACCTGGGAACGTGGCACCCAGCGGCCTCTGCTGGGATGTGAGGACCCCGCTTCCAGGGGGAACAGATGGGTGGCCGTCAGGAGGAGGTCAGGTCGGGGTTGAGCAGCAGGAAGCGGTGCTGGGCAGCAGCCTTGGCCGGTGGCTCACATCTCATTGTGCTTTATCAGCTGGTGCAATCCTGCCGGAAGTCCTCCCAGCACACACTGCATGTGAATAAAAGCTCCATGTTAAACAAAGCCTACAAGCATGGCGCTGCTTCGTACGGAACATATACACAGAGATTAAAACCGTCTGAGGAAACTACAGGTATGGATCATTGTATAGGCAGGACCTGAAGAGTATTTTGCAAACTTTACCCCCAGAAAATAAGGGGAAAGGAGCAAATAAGAGGAAAATGAGGAGCTATGCCCAACACAGTGGGCTCGGGGAGCCTTCGTCTCCTACCCCACGTTCTGCTAAACACCGTGTCTGCATCCTGGACAGAACACTGCATGCCGAGACCACTATGAGGGGCCTCTCTCCTCATTTTCCTCTTATTTGCCCCTTCTCCCTTATTTTCTGGGGGTAAAGTTTGCAAAATACTCTTCAGGTCCCAAACAAGAGAGCTTCCCTCTGAGTAACACTCGAGCAATTTCACTGTAATGACAACGTGATACGCCAAGGCAGAGCTACGCCAATTTTTTATAGCACAATAAAAATAATCACACGCCTCAGGGCACCTTTCAGAGGGATGT
Source organism: Glis glis (assembly GCA_004027185.1). Lineage (NCBI taxonomy): Eukaryota > Metazoa > Chordata > Mammalia > Rodentia > Gliridae > Glis > Glis glis. The sequence continues at coordinate 20,240 of PVJS01016343.1, forward strand.
TGGCTTCCTGGTTCCAGGGCTGGCAGGTAGACTCTCTTCCACAAAAAAGGTGACTATTTTGAGACAGGCATAAAGAACTATTAGATAATATTGTGATTGTCAAAACACGAAGAATGAAACAGAATCCCTAGTCAACACCTTTTTTGGGAGGAAAAAGATGGAGTATGAATGCACAATATCGAAAGGGCCTTAAAGGCACCAGACAATCGGGATCATCTAACCCTGTGTAGCTCACTTTCTTGTACAGGTGCTCCTCGATTTATGACGGACTATGTCATGATGAGGACCCCATCCTGTGTTGAAAATATAAGTCGAAAATGCCTCAAATATACCTAACCTCTTAAACATCCTAGCTGAGCCAGCCTACTGTACACGTGTCCAGAACACTTACAGTAGCCTGCTGTTGGGCAACATCACCTAACCAAAAGCCCATTGTATAATAAAGTGTTGGAATCGCAAGCAATTTGCTGCAAACCTGTGCAGGACGCTGTACAGTTCTAGTTGTTTCTCCTCACAGTTGTGGGCTGACTGGATGCTGCTGCCACCTGGCATCTTCAGGGAGGATCAGACCACATATCCACAGCCCAGGGGAAACTGAAATTCAAAACGAAAAGTATAGTTCCTATTGAATGCATATCATTTGTGCACCATCGTAATGTTGAAAATTGCAAACGGAACCATCATAAACTGGGGACTGTCTCTGCAAAAAGATTCTGCAGGAACATGCCGTGACCTCCAGCACCACCCGCCCTGCAGACACGGGCCAGTCTGGGCTCCTGCACAGGGATTCGCTGGGCGGAATCCAAGAGGAAACTCTAGCACTGCGCGAACGCGGATTTGCTCAGATAGTGACTCTGATAGAACTGAAGCTTCAAAGTGTTCACATTTGTCTTTTTGGGTTTTTTTTTCTAAGTGGCAGTGTTCAAAATATCGACTTTCTAGCAACTCAAACGTTGCAGAACCAATTTGCAGTTTTTCTACTGTTCTGTTAGTGACCACGGCCGTGCTGCCTTCTTGGGGTGCATCTCTCTTTCAAAACTTTGCAGGCAAAGTTGTTTTTTTATTTTGCAGTACTGGGGATTGAACCCAGGGACATTCTACCTCTGAGCTATACCCCCAGCCCTATTTTTTATTCTTTATTTTGAATCAGGGTCTCACTAAGTTGTAGAGGCCTCACTAAGTAGCTGAGGTTGGCCACGAACCTGGATCCTTCGTTCTCAGCCTCCCAACTACTGGGATTACAAGCGTGCGCCACTATTCCCGGCTTTATTCTTTATTTTGAATCAGGGTCTCACTAAGTTGCGGAGGGCCTCGCTAAGTAGCTCAGGCTAGCCACGAACCTGGATCCTCCAGTCTCAGCCTCCCAAGTACTGGGATTACAAGCGTGCGCCATCACTCCTGGTTGCAGGCAAAGTTTAACCCCAAAGGGCTCCATCCTCATATCCCTATTTATGTAAAATTCAGTTTCTTTCCAAAAAGGCCTCCATATCTCAGAAAAAGGAGTTAGTCGATAACCTTGCCAGGAATTTAACACATGGAACTTTCAGTCTGGGCTGGGGGATGCTGCTTTTCAGGAGTGGCGGGAACATCTTTGTGATGGACCGGTGCCATGGTTGCTGCTTGCCAAAGTTCCTCGCATGAATGACTCTGGGTCCAAGATTATTATTTTAATATGGGGGTCAGCCGGAGAGGAGGCAACTCAAAAATCTCCTGCCTCTAGCAGCCGGTGCCCTGTCTTTATTGAAAGTTTAGACAAAGCATCATAAAAACAAACACAGGAACCAGCGAGTATCACATGTCCAGATAAAGAGAGGCAGCAAGGCAGGGTCATAAGACAGTTGAGGGGAAGGAGGAGTTAAACATTAGTAGATGGAGAGGACGTCAAAGTCCACATGCTATCGGTCCCGTCAGGTCCCAGGGAATTTGTCCACTTGCAGACAGATTCCCCTCAACCAGGCACTGTGTACACAGCCGAGTTGGTCCAAGATGTTAATTTCAATGTGTGGTCCTAAGATGGCCCTCAATATATCTTTATCACAGGATTCCTGGGTTGCTGGGTGCGGCGGGCAGCCTCTAAGGTGGCCCCCAACAATCTGGAACCCTGGAATTCACAGCTGTGCAACCCACCTCCCTGAGTGTGGCCAGACTTACTGACTCACTTCTGATCAAGACAATAAGGCGTCCACGACGGAGTGTCATGCACCAGGTTATTAAAGGGCCCCGACCTCTCAGGTCCTCTCTCCTCTTTCTTTCCTCGCTTGTGCTGGGGAAGCCAGCTGCTGGGTAGTGAGCAGCCCTGCAGAGACTCTAAGTGAGGGAACTAGAAGTGGAGATTTGAGGGCTTACTGATAGCCACGTGATGAGCGCAGGAGCAGTTCCTCTCTCAGTGGGGCTTTCGGTGGCTACCACTGTGGCTAGCCCCAGCCTCACGAGAGTCCCCGAACCAGAGCCACCCAGTAAAGTGTCTCCAGATTCCTGACCTGCAAATATTGTGATATAATAAGTCTGCCATTTCCAGACTCTCAGATTGGGGTGCGGTGTGGTACAGCAGCAGACAAACAGCACCCTGGGGGCGCTCACCGGTGTAGGCTCACATGCAGCTCTGAGTCTCAGCTTTCTTGTCTTTAAGACAGGGATGATGCCACCGACTTCAAGGACTGGAGGTGGCGTGTGCAGAGCAGCAGTACGATGGCTGACACACAGGACTGGGTAAACACTGGCCATGTTGTTATGCCCTTCATAATAATATTGCTCTTACGGTTTGGGTCTTAAGTGCACCTGAGGCCCATGAATTGGAGGCTTGGTCTGCAGCTGATGGTGCTACTGGGAGGGGGTGGAACCTGTAGGAGGGGGGACCTGGTGAGAGGAAGTTAGGTTATTGGGGGTGTGCCCTTGAAGGGGGTCTTGAGACCCAGCCCCTTCCTGCTCTCTCTTTGCTTCCCAGCTACCATAAGGAGAGCAGCTTGCTCCCCCATGTGCTTCTGCCCCGCCACAGGCCCAAAGACACAGACTCAGCAAGGATGGCTGAAACCTCCAAAGTCCTGAGTCAAAACAAATGTTTCCTCTTTTATGTTGATCACCTCGGGTATTTTGTCACAGTGATGGAAAGCTGACTAACACACTCACTGTTATTGTCTCTTGACCGATGAGGAGCTCAGTCTAAAGAGGAGCTGTTTACTTACGCTTCTTTTTGTTTCTTTTTTCTTTTTTTTTTTTTTTGCGGTACCGGGGATTGAACCCAGGGGCGTTCTACCTCCACGCTACACCCCCGGCCCTATTTTTTATACTTTATTTTGAAACTGGGTCTCATGAAGTTGCGGAAGGCCTCACTAAGTAGAGAGAGAGAAACAGGGAGAGAGAGCTGAGGCTGGCCACGAACCCGGATCCTCCGGTCTCTGCCTCCCAAAGTACTGGGATTACAAGCGTGCGCCACCACGCCTGGCTTTACTTACGCTTTTGAATCAACATGCTTTTGCAATTGAAATGATTGATGTAAAGGAAGCAGGATTCCAGGCCCACCGCTGAAGGGCGCTGCAGAGGGCAATGATCCTCTGTAGACGTCCCGTTTGTGTCAGGAGCCACCAATCTCCTGCCTGGCCCTGCACAGGACACAGGTTCAGGCTGGGGACCCAGCACCGCCTTGGCCTCCTGGCCGTTCCACTTCCTGGCTGTGTGACCTTGAGCACATCATTTGATCTCTCTGAGCTTCAGTCTTTTCAGACACAAAATGAGGGCAACCCAGCCCCCAGAACTGTGGGGAGGGTGACGTTAAGGGGTCAGACTACACACGCTCCTCCTTGCCACAGTCCACAGTGAGCGTTGCCCTCACTTCTTTGCAGTGCCCCCGCTGCAGACCTGTGTGGGAAGGGACCCGCCAGGCCCTTGAGGTCACCAGCAGGAGCCACAGAGCCCAGGCCAGGCCGCTTCCCTGCGTCGGGACTGACCGTGTCAGGCTCCTCCTGCCTCTGTCTCAGTTGCTGTTAGGCTGCGATTGATTGCTCATCTGCTTCTCTGTTGGAACCCGTTGAGCATCATGACTTGAGACTGACTGACCAGAATCATTCAGTAGGTGAGAGAAAATAAATTTTAGTGATAGAATCATGTAGTGTTATAGCTGAAGGAACTTTTAGAAGGTTTTTATGAAATAGGCTGTCAATAGAGAGCTGTGGTTTTTTTTTTTTTTTTTTTTTTGCGGTACTGGGGATTGAACCCAGGGGCGTTCTACCTCCGCACTACATCCCCGGCCCTATTTTTTATACTTTATTTTGAAACCGGGTCTCACAAAGTTGTGGAGGGCCTCACTAAGTAGAGAGAGGGAGAGAGAGACAGAGAGAGAGAGAGCTGAGGCCGACCACGAACCCAGATCCTCCGGTCTCCACCTCCCAAAGTACTGGGATTACAAAGCATGCACCACCACGCCCGGCCTGTGTTGTTTTTAAAGAGGAAAATCCCATTGATTAGTGGTTCTGTGGAGGGGAGAACCCAAGACAGGACAGCTGACGGCTGACTGATGCGTGGGGCCTGTCCTCCAGCCCAGCGCTGGCAGGGACTCGGCTGGCCCTGGCCTCGGCCGCAGAAGCCATCGCAGAAGGGAAACACCTGGGAATCCAAGGTCATGGCTTTGGGAGAGAAGGCTTTCTGGAGTCAACCCGCAGGAGAGGTTGATATTTGCCTATTCTAATCTATTAAAAACTCCTGTGAACTACAGTGGGATGATGTGTGCTCCCGCTGTGCCCTCGTTATTGTCCGTGCGGCTCACCTGCTGGGTCTGGAGAAAAGTCTCAAAGCCAAAGTCCATCAGGTGACCAGGAAGAACGGTGTCAGGTAGGAGCCACTCTAAAGGTGAGCTCAGGGCTCGGCACGCAGGGAAAGTGGGTCAGAGATGCGCACGTTCCGTTCGCTTGGCTTGCTGCCTCTTCATCCTGGCAGGACTCAGCTAAAGGCCTGCGCTGCTTGGTTTTAGTTCTTTATGTTAACCATTAGCAAGCAAAGTAGATAGAGCTCAACTAAACTGAGTTTGATTTCCTAAGCAAAGATATGTGTGGTGTCTACGTGTATGTGTATGTTCCTCTGTGTACTCATGCATGTATGCGCTGTGTCTGTGTGTGTCTATGCAGGTGTGTGTCAGTGCCTATGTGTCTGAACTTGTAAGAACTCAGCACAGATAAAGATACTGAGAATCCTGTTTTCACAGAAAATCTCTAAATTCTTTCTGATCTTTCTGCTCTGGGGCTAGGAGTCTCCGCTTAGTGCTGGTGCATGGTAGACATTCAGAAAACGTTACAGGACCCTGTACTGATCAAGAAAGCTTCAAGAACACTCCTCTCATTGAAACAAGGGATGAGCTGTGAGGAGATTGCCCCTCTCTGCAGCTGGTCAACGCAGTCCTTTCTCCTGTGACACTCAGAAACGGCCACCGCAGCCCATGAGTCAGGAGTGTTTGTGGCTCAGGGAGTGTGGCCTGGGTGCTATCATAGGTCATAACGATGAGCTAGAGGACGATTGTGCAGAATGCTACAGAACAGGCTGCAGCACCTCAGATCTGCCTTGGCCAGCTGCCTCCCCCAAGTTCCTGCCCTCTATGGACACCTGTGCTGTATGCGAACATGGGGGTGAGGTGGTGCAGCCTCATCCCTTCGGCATCAACCTGCACATCCTGATATGCTACAGAGCCATCTACCTGGAGATTGCTTTTATAAATGTGGATGTCCAGCCGGGCGTGGTGGCGCACGCTTGTAATCCCAGTACTTGGGAGGCTGAGACCAGAGGATCTGGGTTCGCGACCAGCCTCAGCTACTTAGTGAGGCCCTCCGCAACTTCGTGAGACCCGGTTTCAAAATAAAGTATAAAAAATAGGGCCGGGGGTGTAGCTTGGAGGTAGAACGCCCCTGGGTTCCATCCCCGGTACCGCAAAATAAATAAATAAATAAATAAATAAATAAATAAATAAATGTGGACGTCCATTCCAGTACTTGGCAGGACAGTGATACTCTTCTGATGCAAAAGACACATTATCATAAACCCTAGAGCAATGGGCACTCGAGTACCTTAATCAGTTTGAGAGGCTCAGACCAGTCACCAAGTCCTCAGTCTTTTGCATCTTCCTCTATAACTACTCTAGGTCAGCCGGATCCTTCACTCTTCCAAATCCCTACAGCACACAGCACATGGCCTTCTAAAGAAATAGATGTTGACGGGCATAAACATAAAGCCAGGCATGGTGGTGCATCCCTGTAACCCATTACTTGGGAGGCTGAGATAGGAGTAGTGCAGGTTCTAGGCCAGTCTCACAACTTAGCAAGACCCTGTTTCAAAATAAAAATAAAATGGGATGGGGGTATATAGCTCGGAGGTAGATTGCCCCTGGGTTCAATCTTCAGTATAAAAACAAGCAAACAACAGATTGGTGGTGTTTCTGCTACTTTGTTTGTATTCTCTCTTCTGTTGGTAGGAGAATCCGGATTTTCCCCTGTGGCAGGCAAGTCCTTTCTCTCACAGGATGCAACCAGGCCGCACAATGGACCAGAAGTCTTTTTCATCAGCAGGCAAGAGTGGGCATGTGGCCCTCCATCATAGGCCAGTGGGATGCTTCATCCGACAACTGGCAACTTGAGCAGAGTGACGACATCAAGACCCCAGACAGTTGGAGCCAATACCTGCTCTGTGCAGCAGGATGCAGAGGTCCCGAGGCTGCCCCTCATCACTTTCCACTCTGCAAACCACTCTACATCCTTCCAAACAGTCTCTCTGTGCCTGGTGTGCCTCTCAAGGACGCTGCCCCTGCTGGCCATGGCTTGGCTCCCCCCTCCCCGTACTCTCTGCACCCCTCTGTTCCTCTGTTGCATTTGAAACCACAGACTTCTCTGAACAGAAGAAACTCATCTGGAAGTGACCTCAGGCGCTCATGCTGGGGCATCTAGAAGCAGTCCAGCAGGAACCAGCTTCTCCTCCTCCTTCCCCCAACAGGAGGAGCTGCACCCAAACAGAACGATGGGCCCTTCCTCCTGGTAAGAACATTTCAACTCCCATGGGCCCAGACTGCAGGTGCTAAGCAGCTGGAAGTCCCAGGGAACCCCCTAAACCTCTGGCACCCCAAACCCAGACTGTATGGTTCTTGTGAATGTCCCATGGACTGGTCTACTGTCTCACCGTTGCCCTGCAGAGAGATCAGCAGCCTGGGGGTTCCTCCTCCACTGGCACCTAGACCTGACTCACCTGTCCAGTGAGCCACCGCCCCCTCACACCTTCCTAGGAGCAGAAGGAGCAGAGGGACCCTCACCAACTGGACTTTTATGTTTTCACTTTCCCTGATAAGGACAAATTCCTAGCTGGGCATGGTGGCACACATTTGCAATCCCAGTATTTGGGAGGCTGAGATCGGAGGATCCGGGTTCGCAGCCAGCCTCAGCTACTTAGTGAGGCCCTCTGCAACTTAGTGAGACCCTGTTTCAATATAAAGAATAAAAAAATAGGACTGGGGGTGTAGCTCAGAGGTAGAATGCCTCTGGGTTCAATCCCCAGTACCAAAAAAAAAAAAGACAAATTCCTTTGCGCATCGTTTATGGCGCACTGGGGGTCGCAGGATTCTGAGGCTTGGCAACCCTCACTTTCTTATGGTGTCCTGGCAGAATGATCATGAACTCTCCTTTCCACCCTAGTGAGGACTTTAAATTATAGTCACCCTACTCAGAAGGGCCACAGCATAATTCCATCCGAGAGACGAGATGGACTATACCACTGAGCAATAGAGGAAGGGAAAAATGTTCTGCTTCCTCAGGATTCCGGGCACGCGGGCGCCTCGCTGAGACGTGCTTTGTGCCTGAGTTGAATGCCACCCTAACATTTTCCTCATGAGAACTTCGGCAGCCACAGCAGTGCACCTGAGCAGACGCATGAGAATGTCATCGCTACTAAAAGGTGCGGTGTGCCCAGGGGTGCGCACTCAGGGGAGCGCTCACTGCCGCCTTGGAGCAGCAGCAGGCCAAAGCCAGGTGCTGCAGGAGCTCCTGTTTCCTTGTCCCAAAGAAAGTAAGGTCCCTGAGGGCACGGCGGCTGAACCCCTTTTCCCCACGCCCACAGCGGGAGGACGGTGGGGCTCTGCAGACGTCCTGAAGACCAGCTAGCCTGAGCCACTGCCCCACTGTACTGCCAACTGTACTGGGCTACCAGGTGACCGAGCTGCCACCAGTGCCCTTTCTATATTACCAGCCTGCTACTGATTAATTACACCATTTGTGTGTGTGTGTGTGTGTGTGTGTGTGTGTGCACGCATGTGTGTGTTACTGGAGATTGAACCCAGGGGCATTCTACCTCTGAGTTACACCCCCAGCTCTATTTTATTTTTATTTTGAAACCGGGTCTCACGCCAGGCGTGGTGGTGCACGCTTGTAATCCCAGTACTTGGGAGGCTGAGACCAGAGGATCCAGGTTCGTGGCCAGCCTCAGCTACTTAGTGAGGCCCTCCACAACTTAGTGAGACCCTGTTTCAAAATAAAGAATAAAAAATAGGGCTGGGGGTGTAGCTCAGAGGTAGAATGCCCCTGGGTTCAATCCCAGTACCACCAAAAAAAAAAAAAAAGAAAAAAAGAAACAGGGTCTCACTAAGTTGTGGATGGGGATTTTACTGGGCCTTTGCAAATGAGTACAGTTGTCCTGTGGAGAGACGGAATGGATCGGTCCGATGGGTGAGGATGTTAGGAGTGGGCGAGCCAGGGCCTCGAGACTTGTGCAGAAACCACGAACTCGTCTAAATACAAAAGGGCTTTGTTTTTCTCCACGTGGCAGTGGTTCCGTCCCTGCCTCATACTGGCCAAATGAAGCTATTTGCAAAGGAAGCTCCTTGAGGACAGGGCTCCAGGCACAGTGCTCGGCGCATCTGTATCTAACAGAGTTCCAGTGAATGCTCTGAATGCTCTGAGCGTAGCTGCACACCTTGTATTAAATTCCCTGTTAAAATAACTGGTGTGCTGTGTGTGTGTGTGTGTGTGTGTGTGTGTGTGTGTGTTACTGAGAATTGAAAACAGGAATATTCTATCTCTGAGATAGACCCCCAGCCTTTTCTATTTTTTTATTTTGAAACAGGGTCTTGCTAAGTTACTGTGTGCTAGCCTCAAACCTGCAATCCTCCTGTCTCAGCCTCTTAAGTACTGGGATTATAGACATCCACCTTCACGCCCAGCTTGGTGTGTGTGTGTGTGTGTGTGTGTGTGTGTATGTGTGTGTGCGCATGATACTGGGAATTGAAACCAGGAGCTTTCTACCTCTGAGATACTCCCCCAGACCTTTCTATTGTTTATTTTAGGACAGGGTCTTGCTAAATTGCTGAGGCTGGCCTCAAACCTGCAATCCTCCTGTGTCAGCCTCCCAAGTACTGGCTTCTTCTATCTTCATATTGAACTCTGATTGATTCAACAGGTTCTCCTACTTCCCAATATCATCAAAGTTTTCTTAAATTTGCCAGAGTCTTCATCATGTAGAATCAATACTTAAGACTGTCACTGTATATTCCGTAAAGAACCCACCCCCTCACACCCATCTCTAGCCCTGAATGTCATCAGATGATGGGCAGTTGAGAAAGTGCTTCGTTCCCAACCCGGGCAGCTCTCAGCAGGGAGTGTGAGAGCCTCAGGCCAGGAGCTCAAGGAAGCAAGGCGGGGAACTCACTGCTTGAGCCAGTTGTCCCCACTGAGGTGAGGACCAGGGCTGGGCCAGGTGCTCCAGGAGCCCACGTGAAGCCCTATCCTGGGCAAACCCAGGTCACACTGTGTCCTGGTAGTGGCCTAGTATCAGTATTATGTCAATACTTTAAATGAAAGGAAGTTAAGAACACATAGACTCTCCTTCCAGTGCTCCATTTGTGAAAACTTAGGATTGGCTCAAAAGGAATGGGTCATGAACGGAAGTCATTATTCACTTGGCAAAATATTATGTACAGAATGCTTTAAAATAACAAATTCCAGCCAGGCGTGGTAGCACACGCCTTGAATCCCAGTACTTGGTAGGCTGAGACTGGAGGATCCATGCTCCCAGTTAGCCTCAGCTACTTAGTGAGGCCCTCCGCAACTTAGTGAGAACCTGTTTCAAAATAAATAACAAAAAAATAGGACTGGGGGTGTAGCTCAGAGGTAGAATGCCCCTGGGTTTAATCCCCAGTACCGCAAAAAAATAAAAATAAAATAAAATAACAAATTCCCATAGTGGGGTTATAATTGATAGAGCTTATTAAAATTATCACTGTGTTCACACTCTCAGAACACATCTGTTTGATAAAATGATTCATAGTAAATAAATATATTCACCTATTTCACGCAATAAACTCCATTTTCTTCTTTTTTTTTTGCGGTACTGGGGATTGAACCCAGGGGCGTTTTACCTCCGCGCTACACCCCCGGCCCCTATTTTTTATACTTGAGTTTGAAACCGGGTCTCACGAAGTTGCAGAGGGCCTCACTAAGTAGCTGAGGCTGGCTGGGAACCCGGATCCTCCGGTCTCAGCCTCCCAAGTACTGGGATTACAAGTGTGCGCCACCACACCTGGCTCCATTTTCTTCTTAAAGGAACGAATTTCATATGAAAATTAGTTCCCTGATCTATTAAAGAGTTAAATGTGAAAAGGCAAATACACTTAAAATACAGCTAATAAAAATACAGTTAAGTATTTATTTGATCTTGAAGAGGAAAGTTTTTTTTAAGCATAAAAGCAATGATAAAGGTCGCAAAGGAAATTGCAATAAATCTGATCACGGATTTGAAAACTTCAACTTTCACAAGCCTGAAATCCTCTCTCATAGTTAATTATGAAAACCATGAAATGATGCAAAAATAAAGCACTTCTCATACTTTAATTTTAAGGGAATGAAACTAGAATACTAATTACAGTTAGCTTAATTGGGTAAATGTTTAATGAGCACACAGGGTGAGACCGAGTAGAACGCAGACAGACTAAAGCGGCGACTGTTTTTATTGTTGGAATTATAGGACATGTCGCTACTTGCTTTTGGATTTTATTTTATTGACCATTGCCTTTTCATTTATTACCACTTTTTTAAAGCAAATTGGGGAACATGTTTTTCACATATAATAAACAGAATACATATGTAATGAGCTCTTTCAAGCCAGTAAAGAGAGAGAGAGAGAGAGAGACTTAAAGATATTTGGCAAAAGAATACAACGGCCAAAAGAGAAAGAAAAAAGAAAAAAAAAACCCAAACTATCCAAACCTATTAGTAATCAAAGAAAATTAAATAGAAACAGGAGGATGACCCAAATTATCAACAGTTGGGACAAAGCAGTATTTGTGAGTGTGTAATGAACAGGCAATTTCACACGGGGAGGAGGAGAATGGGTAGAATCTTTATTGGACAGTTTGACAGTAGGAATGACAGACAAAAGCCATTAGGTGCAGCTTAGATTATGAAAAAGTAAAATCAGAAATAGGAGCTGCCCTTTAAAAATGATGGACAGCTTCTTGGTGATTTAGGGCTTGCTAACCACATTGAAATGTTAAGAAAGAGTTTCAAAGATAACACATTTTCCAATCGCATTATACTGTAATGACAGCTTCTAAACTTCTGAACCCCAAGGAGAAAATGTAAGGTCTCCTCATTCTGCATGTGAAAGACAGACCCTTGATCTTGTAGCTATTTCGGGTATTTTAAAACATGGTGGCCATAACTAATGTGTTGTGGAGATAAGAGTTAATGGCAGGAAAATTAAATTTTTCACTGGTTGATAGAAAACATTTGTCAATAAGCTTTCTAAGTGCTTCATAAAGATAAATTATATTTATAGCTGATGCAAAATCTAATCCATCTTGATGAAAGGATTTAGCTTAATTAAAGTGTTTGATTTGCATTCAGATGATATAAAATACGGTCTTACAATCTAAAAAAGAAAATTCATTTAATCAGTGTCCTACTGCCGTGCAATTAAATAGACATGTTTTCTGTTAATTTCTTAAACACGCAACCTTAAGTCAATGTTTTTGTTTTTTGTTTTCGTCTGTGTGTGATGCTAGAGATTGAACCCAGGGACTCTCTACCACTGAACTATATTCCCGGCCCTTTTTATTTTTTATTTAGAGACAAGGTCTCGCTAAGTTGCCCAGGCTGCCCTTGTGATCTTCCTGCCTCAGCCTCCCAAGCTGTAGGATTACAGGCATGCACCGCTTTGCCTAGCTCAGTGTATTTTTATTTGTTTTATTTTTCCTCTTCCCAAAACCAAGAGAATTAAAAGTAACTGCTCTTTGACCCAGTCATTTTCTCTTCTAATAATAAATATTTAAAAGATGGAGGCCAGGCGTGGTGACGCACGCTTGTAATCCCAGTACTTGGGAGGCTGAGACCGGAGAATCCGGGTTCGCGGCCAGCCTCAGCTATTTAGTGAGGCCCTCCGCAACTTCATGAGACCCAGTTTCAAACTAAAGTATAAAAAATAGGGCCAGGGGTGTAGCTCAGAGGTAGAATGCCCCTGGGTTCAATCCCCAGTACCGCAAAAAAAAAAAAAAAAGATGGAGGTATTACTAAAAAAGTATGGAATGATGTGTTTATCTGTGGATTACTTGTAGAATAAATCACTAAATGTTCCCAGATAAAAAATGCATAAGTGAGCCGGGCGTGGTGGCGCACGCTTGTAATCCCAGTACTTTGGGAGGCAGAGACCGGAGGATCCGGGTTCGCGGCCAGCCTCAGCTCTCTCTCTCTCTCTCTCTCTCTCTTTCTCTCTCCCTGTCTCTCTCTCTCTACCTAGTGAGGCCCTCCGCAACTTCGTGAGACCCGGTTTCAAAATAAAGTATAAAAAAAAATAGGGCCGGGGGTGTAGCGCGGAGGTAGAACGCCCCTGCGTTCAATCCCCGGTACCACACACACAAAAAAATGCATAAGTGATATAATTCTAAGTTATATAAAATTATGCAAATGTTTAAAACCGTGTTTCTAAAGAACAGTATGAGAAAATGCTCATAACATAGCGATGGCGCCAGGAGAGCGGTTTTTGAAAGAAGGAAGGGAAGGAGGAGACGAGAAATGGAGAGTGTGGAGTTAGTGGGGTTCCTGGGTTTCTCTGGTGAGTGAGGTTGCTGCAGATTTCATTTCTCCTTGATTTTTTTTGGAAAAATTTCCAAATATTCAATGGTTAGCATCTGTTGCTTTGACCTTGAGGAGGAAATTAACAGGAACAATCGTTTAAACACAGGCATCCCCTCCCCAATCAAGAGTTTCTGGAAGGGCTCCTGGTCCACAGGTGAAGCGCTGGATGTCCGGCCTCTCACTCCCAAGCCCTGAGTGCTTCCGGGCCACCCTCATCTTGACCCCTCTCACAGGTAGATGTCAAGCAGCCAGCAGCGGGTCTGCCGGGCATGCCTTCAGTTCTCCTGTGCTCTCGGGGACCCCAGGGGTGTGCACAGTGGCCACCACGCCAGTGCCCGCCGGGCAGTCAGGAGGGGCTGGCAGTCAAGCAGCATCGGGCGCCTCTGTGGGGCTGCGGGCAAGGAGGCTGCCCTGCTCTCTGGGCTGGGATGTGGTCCTTCATTTTCCAGCCTGAGACCCAGTTGTTTTTCTTCTAGTAGAGGGGTGAAGAGAAGTCGCATTCCATCGTGATGTCTGGCTCCTGACATCTGGAACTGTGTCCCTCGCTGTGGCTGGGGAGAAGACTCGGGAACCCGGAGCCAGACCATCGCTGGATGGGACGGATGTGTCTCTGGGCGCTTTTCAGGCTCTGATTCCCATTCCTCGCTGGAGCCAGAGCAAGGAGGTGGAACAAAACCCACGGTATTGTTTTAGTCCTCCAAATTGCGTTGCAGTCTGAGGAACTAGCCGAGCTTCCGGGGAGCAGCTGGGGACACAGCAGGCGCTCAGTACGCAGTTTCCCAGTGGGCCTTGCACTTGGTGGGCACTGAGGCGGGAGCTGGAGGGCGGTGCCTGCAGGAGGAGCAGGGCTCTGCAGAGCAGCAGGTGTGCTGCCTGGGCCTGCCATGGCCCTGCACCCCGACGTTGGGAGGGACTTTGTAGCCACAGGCAGGGGCTGTGGGCGCGTCATTAATAAACTTCAGTTTTATCGATTGGAGGTGCTGCATATACAGACATCGAAAGTGGGATGTGGCCCTTCTCACTAAGTGACAACAAGGACATTTTTCGTTGCCATTCCTTCATTAGCAAATGTCGCCCCCTCTCCGGGAGGCCCGGCAGCTCATCCTCTTCACTCAGCTGTGGTTCCTTGTCTTCTTACAAGGCCTGGCCTGCCTTCCCCTCAACTACTCCCACTCAGCCTTCCTCAGTCGGTTCACAGGCGTGCAACCAGGGTCTGCCACGTGACACACCTGCCCCAGACTCTGCATCTGAGTCCCAGGAGAAGCCACCAGCACCCTGGGGCTCAGGAATATTTGGGTTTAAGTTTGCTAGGACTCAGGAATGGACTGAGGAATGCTGGGCCTAAGGGAGGATTGAACTGAGAGATGCTGGGACTCAGGGTTGCTGGGGCTCCGGGATGCTGGGGCTCAGGGATGCTTGCACTGAGGGACGCTGGAGCTCAGGGATACTGGGGCTGAGGGATGCTTGGACTCGGGGATGCTTACACTGAGGTGATGCTAGAGCCCAGGGATGCTGGGGCTGAGGAATGCTGGGCTCAGGAATACTGGGGCTTGGGGATGTTTGGACTCAGGACAATTTGGGCTCAGGGTTACTTGGGCTCAAGGATGCTGGGGTTCAGTGGGACTCTCATAGTGTTGAAGATAGGCGAGGACTAGTCACTGTCCCACACCTCACCCCACTGTGATGAGGGCAGCAAGGTCACCCCAAATTTCTGTACATGAAACATCTATTAGTAAACAAATAAAATAAATGGTGGATGAAAACCCAGCTCTCTGTCCTTTTCTAAACCTCCACCTCCACCTCTGGGGCTGTTGGGATGCCCGGGTCACAGAAGGGAAATAGGAGGTAGTGGGACCTGGGCGAGGAGCCATAGATTGTGCCAGCTCGTGTCCTCAGCCCTCTTCTCTCCCCTACCCAAGCCCTGTCGGTTCAGTGTTCATGGACGGAGGAGGCGCCTTCCAGATTGGCCAATGACGTGCACGGCACCAGAGGAATAGAAACAAAACACAATTCACCCTTCAAGATTCCCCTCCACAAGTGCTTCCTTCTCCCAGGTTCTTTCACCCAAATTAGAAGGTTTGTCATCGTCTTTCTGGGCTTGCCGAAGTCACTAAGTGCTCTTCGCAGCATGTAAGATCCCCCTGGAGCTATTGGCATAAATGTTTTAGGACTATTTAGGGAGGGCTTGTCATTCCCATGTGTCACCCTGGGCACTGGGCAAGCATCAGTGAAGCCACTGAGACCATATGGCTCCCTCACTTCACACAGGAAGGACCTGAGCCACCGGGCAGGCAAGTGACTTGCCCAGGATTGGACCATCTGGATCAGAACCAGGATGAGCAACGAGGGTTAGATTCCTCGGTCTCTGTGCTGCACTGTTCCCAGGGGATCGCTGGCAAAATGACTGCAGCTCATCTGAAGCCCTGAATGCTTTACAATTTCCATGGGTGTCTCTGAGAAGGTTCTGGGGAAGGCCAAGAAAGCAACAAAACGCAGCTCTAAATTTATCTTTTTAAAAGTCATCAGGGACGTTACTGTAACATAACAATCCATGTCTACTTCAAGCCAAAACCCAGCACAATGCTTAGTGGTAAAGTGCTCAAAAAACTCCCATTATAGGAACAAGACAAGGAAACCCACCATTACTGCGATTATATACCATTGTTCTGACGGTATCAGCTGTCTTAGTCTGTGTGGTGCTGCTGTAACAGAACGCCAGAGATTATGTACTTTATAATGAACAGAAGAGCACTTCTCAGAGTCCTGGAGGCTGCGAAGTCTGAGGTGGAGGGGCTGGCATCTGGCAAGAGCCTTCATTCTGTGTCATAATGTTATAGGGAAGCCGCCGAGAGAGATCACTCAAAGCTCTTGTCCAAATCAAAGAGTCATTTATTCATGGCCGTGGGCTGTCTCCTCAAGACAGCAGCCCCGACTAGTAAAAGGATAGGGTTTATATAACAACCACAGAATTACATCAGCTGTAGTAAATAAATACAGAAGCTAACTTAGGCGGTTACAGCAGTTACTAGTTTCTGAAATCTGGGTTGGTTACAGGGCATCTGGTTCTGAGGACTATCTGACTATCTCAGTAACACCGCAGAAGACTCGGGCGTGTTGACAGCACACACCCTTCATAGGGTGATAAAACGATGCTTCCCTGTGCTCTTCTTCCCCCAAATCCAGTCCTAGTTCAATGATGAAAAAAAGTACCAAACAGTCTCAAAGAAGGGATACTCTACAAAACAGCTGACCAGAACTATTCAAAAGTGTTAAGGTTATTTACACCAAGGAAATGCAGACACTGGCACAAGGAGCCTCAGGAGACGGGACAGCTAAAGGTCATGTGATATCCTGGCTGAGATCCTGGGACAGAGAAAGGATATCAGGGAAAAACAAGGAAATGAGAAGGAAGTGTGGACGTAAGTTAATAGCAATGTATCAACATTCGTTTATTAATTGTTAAGAAATCCCATTAATGTAAGATGCTGATGTTGGAGAGACGGCTTACACGGCAGGTGGGAGCTCTCGGTACCATCTTTGCAGTTTTTCTCCTAAGCTAAATCCATTCTACAACACACAGACTGTTTTAAAAAAACAAAGAAACCAGTCATGCTCGGGGCTATCTCTGCCTGTACATCTCACCGCATGAGCCCATGAGTTCCTGGTGCGCAATCTGATTTCAGTTGAACTTGTCACTGGTAACTGGAAAATGTTCTCAATCGGGATCCTGTGTTTCTAAAAGAGGAGCAAAGAAAGTATCAGCCATGCAATTCTGATTTGCCAGCACAATGTAAAGCAGGTGGAAAACATTAGGAATCAGGCCCATGAGAGTTTGTATTGAGAACAGCTTTGTTTTAGCCAGCTTTCCAATCGCGGTGACCAAAATACCTCACAAGCACAACTTAGAGGAGGAAAGGTTTATTGGAGCTCACGGTTTCAGAGGTTCAGTCCACAGTGCTGGCTCTGAAGCATAAATGGTGGTGTCAGCAGCAGGGTGTGTGGAGGGACGCTGCTCTCACATCATGGAGGCCTGAAGCAGAGAGAGAGAGAGAGAAGGAGAGAGGAGGGGATGGGGGACATATATAATCCCCAAGGCCACACCCTCAGTGACCTACTGTGATAGTTAATCTAAGTTGTCAACTTGACCTGATCATGACACACCCAAGATTATGTGATTTTGGGTGTGTAACAGCAGATTAAAGAGAAAGCCCTGCCCTGAATGTAGGCAGCAGAATTCTGATAGGTGCGGACTTAGATAAAAAGGGAGAAGCCGCGTAGAGTGTG
>PVJS01016344.1:0-37603 GCA_004027185.1 Glis glis
GCGGAGGTAGAACGCCCCTGGGTTCAATCCCCGGTACCACCAAAAATTAAAAAATTAAAAAAATGTTGAAACAGGGTCTCACTACGTTGCCAAGGCTGGCCTCAAACCTGCAATCCTTCGATCTCAAACTCCAAAGTCCTGGGGTTATAGGCGTGCGCCACCCACCAGGCCAGGTAACGCTGCTTTTTGCTGTATGTTGATATCTGTTAGGCAGCATTCTTCCTAACTGAAAAGCTCTGCTCAGCTTCACCATGGTGATGACAGGAGATAATAGGAGATGACAGGTATAAAGTACTGAGAACAACATGTAAGATGTAGTAACTGCTCAATAGAAATGCCCCCTTATGCATTTATGGTAATTCTTTTTTTTTTCATTTATTGGTGCATTGTAATTATACATTTTGATATATGTCAGGGTATGAACATCATACATGCACACATTGCACATTTAGCCCTCCCTTCAATTCTGTGTCCTTCGCCTTTTGTCCTGAATATGAAAAAATAAGAGCTGTGCCTATTAACCCCATGATATCTGCAGAGTAGAAGTCAGATGCAAATAGAGCCATTTAGCCAGCTCACTGCATTGCTTCTATGGTCTGACTTTAATTGCTTCAACATGAACAAAACAAATTGAGCTCATTAGTTGATAGAGTACCTCAAAGAGTGTTGAGTAGTTGTAAAAAGAGTCCCTATTCAGTGTTTTTGGGGTTTTTTTGTTTGGTGGTGGTACTGGGGATTGAACCCAGGAGCATTCAACCTCTGAGCTACATCCACAACCTTTTTAATTTTTGAAACATGGTATCACTAAATTATAGCTCTCTGATCTCTAATCCATGATCCTCCTGTCTCAGCTTCTCAAGTACTGGGATTACAGGTGTGCTCCACCACACCCAGCTTCCTAGTTAGTGTTTTTAAAAACTGACAAACACAAATAAGAAAACATAAAATCGTTACTAATTCTAATTAAAAATTTTAAATAGTTTGTGATTGCATAGATCACAAATCAGCATCTATTTTATTCAAATTTGATTTCTTCAATTGTTATTGTTGCTGTAAGTGTAGTTGTGAATAGTCTGTTTAGTACTTTTGCCCATTTATCTGAGTTTCTATCTTTTCTGTTGATTCTCAATTGGAAGTTAAAGAAAAGACAAATTTGGGATCTTGAATTACTTTCCTTGGCTAGTGGACAACTCCTTACATGACCAGCTGTAGGATGCTTACATTATTAAATATGAGGACACCATCAGAGAATAACTCGATTCAGATATTTTGGTCATTGACACAGCTTCTGTGTTTCAAAGTTTTCTTGCAACCTGCACTAAATGAACGTGTCCTAAATCTTCAATAATTAGATTGTGGCAACAAATGAAACTCACATATATTGAAATGAGAAAAAATGCCTTTACCTATTATTATCAAATTGTTCTTATAAAATAAAAAAATAACTGCTTATTTGTAAAAAAAAAATTTTTTTGTACTGAGGATTGAACCGAGGGTCATTCTTTGTGCAGTGTTATATACTTTTTATCTAATTAAACTGTGAGGTCTTTTGTCTCTAAATCAGGAAATGTGCTGTGATTGAAGTCAGAGATTTAAAAAATAATTTCTTTCAGTTAATTAAGAGAATGAAGTGCACATACCAGCTATTAAGATGACAGCATGATATATTGGTTTAATTAAAAACTGCCTAGACACTTGTTTATAGAACCATTTTCTGGCAGGTTAATATTGTGACACTTCCCTTATTTTGCTGGAGTCCCCAGCAGAGAAGTTAAATGACTCCTCTAAGGACAAGAAGCTTCTGAATTAGAAAGTTCAAATTAGCCGGGCGTGGTAGCACACGCTTGTAATCCCAGTACTTGGGAGGCTGAGACCGGAGGATTCGGGTTCGCAGTCAGCCTCAGCTACTTAGTGAGGCCCTCCACAACTTCGTGAGACCTGGTTTCAAGATAAAGAATAAAAAATAGGGCTGGTGGGTGTAGCCCAGAGGTAGAATTCCCCTGGGTTCAATCCCCAGTACTGCCAAAAAAAAAAAAAAAGGAAAGAAAGCTCAAATTATAGAACAATCTTCCATCCATAAAGATCCTCAGGGCACTAATTCAGCTCTACTCAGTTCAATACACACTTACAATGACAGGCAGGAGCCTGGCACAGTGCTGGGTGTCAGGGTTACACAGATGCCCAGAGGACTGTCCCCAGGGGCTGTCTCAGTGAACAATGTCAGTGGAATGTAGATCTACAGGGAACAAAGGCATGGAGACCATTTAGGGACTCCTTCTTGTGGAAGAGGCTGCCCCAGCAGAGCCACAAAAATGGGAGTCAAGCTGGGCACTGTGGTGCATGCCTGTAATCTCAGTACTTGGGAGGCTGAGACAAGAGAATTGCAAGTTCAAGGCCAGCCTCAGCCACTTAGCGAGGCCGTCGGCAACTTAGTGAGACCCTGTTTCAAAAAATAAATAAATAAACAGGGCTGGGGTGTAGTTTGGAGGTAGAATGCCCCCGGGTTCAATCCTTGGTACCCTCCCCAAGTGGGAGTTAGATGGGTAAAGGCAGGCTAGAATAAGGAATAATCCCAGATTCTCCCGATGATCTGGGAGCGAAATGATAACATTTCCCTAACCAATTAAAATGAATCCACAGGTTATCTCTGTGTCCATATACAGGTTCCGGAATGCTGAAAACTGTTAAAATTTATAAGACCATCCACTAGAACTGCATTGTCGTATGACAAGCAGTTACCCTTACCCTTCTTTTTTTTTTTTTTTTTGTGGTACTGGGGATTGAACTCAGGGTCATTCTACCTCCGAGCTACATCCCTGGCCCTATTTTTTTACACTTTATTTTGAAACCGCGTCTCACGAAGTTGCAGAGGGCCTCACTAAGTAGCTGAGGCTGGCCGTGAACCCGGATCCTCCGGTCTCCGCCTCCCAAGTACTGGGATTACAAGCATGCGCCACCATGCCTGGCTTGCCCTTCATTTTTAAGTTCCATTTGACCATGTCTTCAGGAAGAACTGCATGGACTCTGCATCCAACTGAATGCATCTGAGTGATCGGAATAACTTTTCTCCAGCAGCAAGGCCAAAGCCCTGTGATTCAAACAGAGCCAGTGTGCAGGTACTCCTATTGGGAAGGAGACAGTAGAAGCCTCAGAACACAGTGACCCTCAGCACCACACCGGAGTGCTGCATACTAATGGAAAGCGGGCGCTCAGGAGCCTCTTGGGAATTGGCAGTGCTGAGTTTCTCAACTGGGATGCTGGTTGATCATGCAGGTGTGCTCCATTTAATAAAATTCATTAAGCTGCACCTTAAAGATATCACGTTAAGTGAAAAGAGCATCCATAAAAGGATAAAAACTGCGATTCCATGCATATGAGGTACCCATCTATGGTAGTCCATAGACCCATAGAGACAGAAGGTGGAATGGTAGTCACCAGAGGCTGTGGGGTGTGAGACCAAGGAGTCAGTGTTTAATAAAAATGGAGCTTCAGGTTAGGAAGACAAAGAAAATTCCAAGACAGATGGACAGTGTGGTTTTACAACATTGTGAGTGCTGATGAATTGTGCACCCATAAATGGTTTAAATGATACATTTTCTGTTACATATGCTTAATCGCAATCTTTTAAATTAATTAACTAATTAATTAATTTAGTGGTACTGGAGATTGAACCCAGGGGCATTCTACCTCTGAGCTATACCCCCAGTCCATTTTTATTTTGAAAAAGGGTCTTGCTAAGTTGCTGAGGCTGGCCTTGAATCTGCAATCCTCCTCTCTCGGCTCCCAAGTACTGGGATTACAGGTGTGCACCAAATCACAATCCTTTTAAAAAGAAAAAAATGGCACCGGGCGTGGTGGCACACGCTTGTAATCCCAGTATTTTGGGAGGCGGAGACCGGAGGATCCGGGTTCGCGGCCAGTCTCAGCTCTCTCGCGCTCTCTCTCTCTCTCTCTTTCTCTTTCTATCTCTCTCCTCTTAGTGAGGCCCTCCACAACTTCATGAGACCCGGTTTCAAAATAAAGTATAAAAAATAGGGCCGGGGGCGTAGCGCGGAGGTAGAACTCTCCTGCGTTCAATCCCCGGTACCGCAAAAAAAAAAAAAAAAGAAAGAAAAAAATGGATCAAGCTGCATACTTATGATTTGTAGACTTTTCTATATGTAAAAAAAAAATTTAAAGAATCTTAACAAAATCCTAGTTTTAGTCATCATTTTCTGGAAATTCTTGAAGCATGATATTTTCCCACTAGTCTGTTCCATGAAGGACCAAAGGATAGTTCCTGCCTTTTCATCTAACCTCCAAAATCAAACAAACCAAGATTTGACAACCTTGGCGACTCCCCTTCCTGGTATTTCCTGAAATGTGTCTGCAGCTATTTGTGCTTCTGTTTAGCTTCCCCTCTTCCCAGTGGTCTGCGCTGGCGGGCATGCCCTCTTGCCACGAGGACACGCTTTCTCACCCCGGCTTCCTCTGCCCTCCACGAGGGAACACCGGGTCAGGCCCATCGAGTGATGTCTAGGCCAAGCGTCCACAGGTGCCCTGCTCACCAGGAAGCCTTCCACTGGACCATTTTTTAAAAACTTCCCTGGCAGCAGAAATAATCCTCCCGAAATAAATTATTCACTTTGGGCGTGAAAATCAAGGGAAAATGTTAGAAGCAATGTATTTAAGATATTACCGCTGATTTATCATTCCAATTCACTTAATAGGACATTAGCCACTTCTATTTGAAATGAAAGATCACTTGCTTTTGAGCAATGTGAGTTTTGGTGAACGGTTCATAATCATTATTATTCTCTATAATAAGTGTTATAAAGAATTATTATTATTGTAGAGAATAATTTGTTTTGATAAAACTTAGATCTGGAGCCCCGCATGGTGGGACACACCCGTAATCCCAGTACTTGGGAGGTTGAAGCCAGTGTGAGGTAGTTAGCAAGACCCTGTTTCAAAACAGAAAATGAAAAGGGGGCATGGCTGAGAGGTAGAACACCCCTGAGTTCAATCCCTGGTATCACACACACACACACACACACACACACACACACACACACAAAACCACTCCGATCTGGTACAGTTACGATCTGAAATGGTACTGTGATAACATTTCTATTTTGGAGGATTGTGTGGATATGTACTCCTAGTTCCCTTTGATAATATAAAAGTAAAACACAAATTAATTATAAGTTGTTTAAAATCTTATTTACTTAAATATGGACTTGACTGTTTCCTAACTCTGTAAGTTAAAAGGTAGTAAGTTAAACATTTAGACTGTTTAAAGATGAACTCCCTGTTTTGCAAAATAATTTTTGTTTAATGTGTATTTTGAACTTAATTTTTCTAATATTTAAAAAATATTTGTTGTGTTGAAACAGTAGCATATAAGCTTCCCAGGTTTTTATATTAAAGTGAGTCCACAGAGCCAGGCACAGTGGCACACACTTCTAATCCCAGTACTTTAGGAGGCTGAGACAGGAGGACCGAAAGTTTGAGGCCAGAGTATGGTAACTTGCGGTCCTGTTTCAAAATTTAAAAAGAAAAAAATTAAAAGGGCTGGAGATGTACTTCAGAGGTAGAACGCCCCTGGATCCAATCTCCAGTACCATAAAATAAGGTAAAAAATAAAGTAAGACAAAATAGATAAGATAAAAGTAAAATGAATCTACAGGCTCTTTCTGTGCCCACATACATGTCCTGCAACCATATAAATCAATTCTGATTCATAAGACTTTCTACATTTTTATTAGCAATTCTTTATATACACATATATGCATATAAACATACATATATATGTTTTTATTGGTGCAGTGTAGTCTCGTATCATACTGTAGTTCAGAGTGATAGGGACACATAGGCACACAGCATTTGGTGAGCTTCCCCCCCAGCTCTCCCCCCCACTGGCTTTCGACATTCTTAAAGCTACATTTTGGAGCTCTAGTGGTGAATTGGTTAGCACGTGGTACTTACAAAGCTACATTTTTATATGGCATGTGAAGCCGCTCTTGTCCTTTATTGAATTCAATGTGACCGTGCATTGAGAAGACCTAGATCATGGGTGCATCTGACTGAACGCACTTAAATGATCTCTAAACATTTTTAAGATTCATCCAAACAACTTTTTGGACCCATCAAAGATTCATTTATTTCCCCCTCACTTCATTGGATGTATCGCCAATAATACAGTAACAGTCATATTTAACATTTATTGAGCATCTCCTACTTCCAGGCACTGTTCTTGTACTTACAACGTTGAATCTCATTTTATCCTCCCTGTATCCCTGTGGGAGTACTATTACTGTCCCCAATATACAGACAAAGGAATTGAAGCATGGGGGAATTAAGTAGCACGGAGCTATACAACAAAGCCAAAATGCTACCAGATCTAGCCCAGTCTCTCCTTAATTTCCTAACTACCTAAAAGGCAGATACCACTAGCAGAAGGGGAACACCCCCAGTGGGTGTGGAGTAAGAGCTTTTCATCCAGCCATCTTCGAATCTGCTCCCACGGGGTATGCGGATCCACTGCTGCCGAGTACCACACCCGCAGCCATGCTGCTACAAACACTATGGAACCGCTGCCTCCACGCCTGGCTTCTCTTGCTTAAGGCGCTTCCACAGGCCCAGTTCCAACAGCTACACAGACAGCCCGAGCTCCTCCCGGAGAGAAGACGGAGAGCTGGGGCCAAGAAAATGTGGCCCAGGCTGGAGTCTGCCCAATTTTCAGTGAAAAATCACATTAGGGCTAGGTTTTCATCTTTCCCCACTTCAGTGCAGTAGAATTTAGACAGAGCATCTTAGACTCCCTGCTTCACCTTTTACTCTTGATGGAAACGCTCCCTGGGAGAGCGAAAAGGACCATTTATCTTGAATTAAACTCCTCAACTTTATTGGCTTTCGAAGACTTGCTGGAGAGAGGCATCCAAAGACCCTAACATTTATTTTATTTTCAGAGCTTACACTAATATCACTATCTCCATCTGTGGAAGTTTCTGGAATATGGCTAAAGCCAGGATGTGTAAGGTGGCATCTGCCTCCCAGGTTTCCAGTGAGGAGTAAATGATATAATGAATGTACATGAAAAGCTAAAGCCAGGCATGATGGAGCCCACCTGCAATCCCAGTACTTGGGAGGCTGAGACAGGAGGATCGCAGGTTCAAGGCCAGCCTCAGCAACTTAGCAAGACCCCCCCCACAACTTAGTGAGACCCTGTTTCAAAATAAAAAATAAAATCTCTCCATGTAACCTGTTACAAAATAAAAAATAAAATAGGGCTGGGGTGTAGCTCAGAAGTAGAATGCCCCATGGGTCCAATCCCTAGTACCATTAACTAATTAATGGTACCATTAATTTTTAAAAAGGCTGGGGGTATAGCTCGAAGGTAGGATGCCCCTGGGTTTTATCCCTAGTATAAAAAAAAAGAAAGAAAAGAAAGCACAGAGCTATGGTTAACTTTTCATAGAAAAACCATCTGTTACAAGACACCTGAAAGGAGAATTTTGTGTAAATTAAAAAATATAACATTTATAAAGCTTTTCTCATGAGACAGTTTCATACTTTATTATTGGATTTTCATTTGGTTTACTCTGTAGTTTTTAACTATACATATTAAAACATTTTCTATTCAAATTTCATAATTTCATAATTCAAATTTCATTTCATTTTTTGATACTGGGGTTTGAACCCAGGGACATTCTACCACTAAGCTACACCCCCAGCTCTTTTTATTTTTTATTTTGAGACAGGGTCTCACTAAGTTTCCAAGGCTAGTCTCAAATTTGTGATCCTCCCATCTAAACTTCTTAGTCTCCTTTTGAATTAAACTCTACAAGAAACAAAAATTCTTATTGGCCATTGGAAGTATCTTCCTTACCTAAATACTATCTTGATTGAAATAGAACTTGGATGAGATGCCTAGAATACAAGCTATCTGGTGAATTTCACTCTGCTAAAAAATACCAGACAGAAATACCACAGTGGTCTCAGTTTTCTCATATTTGTCATGAAAGTGGACTTAAAGTTGAAAGCATATAGTACGAAAAGTATTTATTTTTTTAAAATAACTTTATTGACAAATAATAATTGTACCTCTTTGTCACATCACTGTACATCACCGTGTGATGTTTTAATACGTTTATATATAGTGTAATGATAAACCCAAGATACTAAGGTCATCCATCCATCTCAAACATTTATCATTTCTTGTGCTGAGAACATTCAAAGTTCTCTCTTCTAGGTGCTTTTGTTTATATGGTGCAATATTAACTATAATCACCCTCTGTGTAATAGAACAACATTTATTCCTCCTATCTGGCTGTGATTTTGTAACTCTTAAACAGTCTCTCCATGTAACCCTTCCCTCCCGCCTTCCCTAGCCTCTGTTCATTATTTCCATAAACTCTACATTTTTTTTAAATTTCACATATAAGTGAAATCATGTAGTCATTGTGTTTCTGTGCCTGGCTTATTTCACTTTACATAGCGATATCCAGTTCCACCCATGTTGCTGAAATGACAGGATTTCATCCTTCCTGTGACCAAATAGTATTGTATTGCATGTCTAGACCACATTTTCTTTGTCCAGTCATCCACTGATGGACACTTGGTTGGTTCCATGTCTTGGTTACTGTGATTAGCACTGCAATAAACACAGGAGTGCAGGAGTCTCCTTGATACATGGATTTCATTTCCTTTGGGTAAATAATCAATAGTGAGCTTGCTGGATCATACAGTTGTTCTATTTTTAATTTTTGCAGAACCTCTATACTGTTTTCCATAGTGGCCATACTAATTTACATTTCCACCAAGAGCATAGGAGTCCCTCTTTCTCTCCATCCTTACCAGCACTGGCCATTTTTTGTCTTCCTGATGATAGTCATTCTGATTGGGGTGAGATTATATATCATCGTGGTTTGAGTTTGTATTTCCCTGATGAGTAGGGGTGTTGAGCGTTTTTCATATATTTGTTGACCATTTATACATCCTCTTTGAGAAATGTCCGTTCAGGTCATTTGCCCATTTTAAAATCATATTATTTGTTATTTTGCCTTAAGTTTTTTGAGTTCCTCATATATTCTGGATATTAATCCCTTGTTGGATAAATACTCTACACATGTTTTCTCCCATTCTGTGGGTTGTCTCTTCAAGATTAAAGAGTTGAAGGGAGCTCTCTGAGAAAGTGCTGAAGGAACTGGACTATTAGCAACTATACTAAGTGAACACTTGGGAACCAAGACTGTAATTGGGAATGTATCCTGCTTTTACATGGCTTAAGGGACTAAAGTATTTGCAAATAGCTTATATTAATGAACTCTAGAACTTTATGCTAATAGTAGTAAAAAGTTGATATTGCAGGTTTAAAATATGCAGCATAATAAAAAAAGTCTAAATCATCAATGATGTAATGCGACCAACTAACACAGTACAAAGAAACCATATATTCTTCAAAGTTCTTCAGGGTGTTCTATTCATATGAGGGTCTCTAGCACTATCAATACACAAGAACACATTATTGACACAATTTCTTGATTCTGTGTCACAAATAACAAAAAAGCCCGGCAGATCATCTGTGTTTCTGAGGCTGCCATAGCTTGACTATCAAAAGGCTACATCTTAGCTGGGTGTGATGTACACCTGTAATCCCAGTACTTGGGAGGTTGAGACAAGAGGATCGCAGGTTAGAGGCCAGCTTCAGAAACTTAGTGAGGCCCTTAGCAACTTAATAAGGGCCTGTTTCAAAATAATAAAATAAAATAGGTCTGGGGTGTAGCTCGAAGGTAGAATGCTCCTGGGTTCAAACCCCAGTGCAGAAAGAAAGAGAAAGGAAGGAAGGAAGGAAGGAAGGAAGGAAGGAAGACAGTCTACATCTTAAAAACAGCAATGAGTTCTGATTTTAGGCCCATCAAAAAAGCTAGACATACCAAACAATCCCAAGTATTAGCAAATATATCCTATACTGAGAACACTGCTGGTAAAAAAATAATTTGACAATACTTAATAAACCTGTAGGTACACATTCTTTGTGGTCCACATATTTCACTCCTGAAGACACTTGAAACTGTGCCCAGTGACATAAACAAGAAGGCTCACAGTGCCATTGTTTGTTGTAGCCACATACCGGGACCAGCTCAAATTTCCACTGACAAGATAATGGATCAATAAATAAATCCACAATATCGATACTATTGAGTACTATACAGAAGTTGAAATTGGCTAAAATTAATATACTTGTGTTCCATGTTTCTCGTTGGATAATTATTATCATTATTATTAATTGTGTGGTACTAGGGATTGAACCCAGGGGCATTCTACCTCTGAGCTACACTCCCAGCCCTATTTTATTTTTTATTTTTAAACGGTCTCACTAAGTTGTGGAGGGCCTCACTAGGTTGCTGAGGCTGGCCATGAACCTGTGATCCTCCTGTCTCAGCATCTCCCAGCCTGGGATTACAAGCATGAGCCACCACACCCAGCTGGGTAATTCTTAAAGTTTATTAACTTAAGAAAAATTTCAGAAGGTTATAAATGGCACAGAACACCATCAAAAGAGTGAAAAGATAGCCCACAGAATGGGAGAAAATATTTTTAAATCATATATATAATCAGGGGCTTATATCTAAAATATATAAAGGCCCAGGGATGTAGCTCAGTGGTAGAGCAATTGCCTAGCATGTGTGAGGCCCTGGGTTCAATCTCCAGTACCACAAAAAATTATATAAATCAGATAAAGAACTCATATACCTCAATAATTAAAAGGTAAGTTGTTCCATTTAAAAATGGACACATTATCTGAAGACATTTCTCAAAAGAGATACACAAGTAGCCAAGAAGCACATGAAGATATGTTCCATATCATTAGTCATTTTGGAAATGCAAGTCAAAATTAGCACACGCAGTAAGATGGCTAGAATAAAAACGACAGACACACGTGTTGGTGAAGATGTGCACAAACAAGAATTTTCATGCACTACTGGTGAGATTATAAAATGATGCTACTTCTTTGAAAAACAGTCTAGCAGGTTCTCAGAAGCTTAAATGTAGAGTTGCCATATGATCCCACAATTCCACCCCTAGATATATACCTCTAAAGAATTGAAACATATTCATACACAAACTCATACAGAAATGCTAATAGCATTATTATTCATAATATCCCTGAAGTGAGAAAAAAAACCAAATATCAATCCATGGATGAATAAGTAAATATATCTAAACAATAAGTAAAATGTGACACTTTCATGCTATGGAATATTATTTGGCAATAAAAAGGAAGAAAGTATCAAAACATGCTGCTACAATATGAGTAAGCTATAAAAATTACTACATTAAGAGAAAGAAGTCAAACCCAAAGGGTCTGTATATGTTTTATATCTGTATACATACACATATACATATACATGTACACATACATATACACATATACATATATGTGTGTTTTGTTTTGTCTTGTTTTGTGACAGGATTTTGCTAAGTTCCTTAGGCTGCCCTCAAACTTGTGATCCTCCTGTCTCTACCTCCCAAGTACTGGGATTCCAGGCATGCACAACTGTGCCCTGCCCTATTTATTTATTTATTTATTTATTTATTTATTTATTGGCAGTACCGGGGATTGAACCCAGGGGCGTTCTACCTCCGAGCTACACCCCTGGCCCTATTTTTTATCCCTTTATTTTGAAACCGGGTCTCACGATGTTGCGGAGGCCTCACTAAGTAGCTGAGGCTGGCCGCAAACCCGGATCCTCTGGTCTCAGCCTCCCAAGTACTGGGATTAAAAGTGTGCGCCACCACGCCCAGCTCCTATTTATTTATTTTTGAGATGGGGTCTGGCTATGTTGCCCAGGCTGGCCTTGAACTGGGCTCAGTTTCTGGAGTAGCAGGGACATGTTACCACACCTGATCCAGCTCTAGAGGAAATTTGGTTTGCACCACATTAGCAGAAATTCCCACAAAGCACACAGTGAAGATCCCGGCCTGGGAAGCCCTGACTCCCCCGAAGCCGGCCTGTCTTACCCCTCGCCAAATCAGCTCTGCCGGTGACCAAGCCCTGCCAAAACCTCCTGACCTGAGAGCAGAAGGCTGAAGAGCTTTCTGGTAACTGTTAGATTAAACCCTTGATTTGTGGGAGAAGGTTGCCAAAAGTTTTAAACTTTCTGGCATAGGCACATAGTTTGAAAGACTCAGATGCCTAATAACCTAATTGAAATATTCCAACTCCAAGAATATCAAATAATTTTTTAATTACCTTCTCCTCAGTCTCTTATTCTTTTCCATGCATTGGTGGTACCAGGGTTTAATGGCCTTTTCAAAAATTTTTATAGTTTGCCAGGCCTGATGGTGCATGCCTATAATCCCAACTACTGGGGAGGCTAAGGTAAGAGGATCGCAGGTTCGAGACCAACCTGAACAATTTAGCAAGAACCTGTCTCAAAATAAAAAGGGCCAGGAGTGTCGCTCAGTGGTAGAGTGCCTTTGGGTTCAATCCCCAGTATCGCCCCCACTCTCTATATATGTTTAACCCAATAACTGTCTTTGAGAGTACCATATGTTTAAACCAAATTTCATCAAAGACCACTGAAAGTTAGCTATTGGTGTAGTTCAGTGATAGAGCACTTGCCTAGCAGGTGCACGGCTCCGGGTTCCACCCACAGCACATCCAAATACATATATACATACATACACACACACACATATTTTCAATATATACAGATATATACTTTCAGTGTGTGTATATGCGTATGTATAAGTGTGTATGTAATACCGAAAGTGGCTACTAGAGATTAACAGCAAGCTTTCTCCACATTCACCCAGATCTTCCTCTCTATTGCAGTCTCCTTGCTTTCCCTGTACAAAAAGAGCCCAGGGATTGGAAAGAGAACCCAGCCAGTGGGAGGCTGGAGCAGGAGAACCCCAAGGTCAAGGTCTGCCTGGACCACACGGTAAGATCCCTGCCCAAAATAAAATAAAGTAAAATTTAAAAAGTGAGAAAGAGAATAAGCTGACAACTGCCTGGATCAATCGTGCAGGAGGCTAACACGACTATAAAGACGGTCCTGCTCTCCCTCCAACAAGCCCCGGGCTTGCATTACATAAAGTGCTCT
Source organism: Glis glis (assembly GCA_004027185.1). Taxonomy (NCBI): domain Eukaryota; kingdom Metazoa; phylum Chordata; class Mammalia; order Rodentia; family Gliridae; genus Glis; species Glis glis. Next base: position 13,095 of record PVJS01016344.1, read on the forward strand.
GAGAGTGACTGCCTCTCTCCATGTGACTCATGATTGTGCTGGTCCTTCCAGAGGGGATAAAAATACACTGGATTACGGCATTGCAGCGTTTGCAATTCCCAAGGAAGAAGTGGCCCTAGACGTGTATGCACCGAGCTGGCGGCCTCTGCGCCCGAGTGTGTCCACAAGCAGCTGGAAGCCGGACAGTTTGTGCCGCGAGGCCCGGACAGGAAGCTCTCCGCGTTTCTGCAGCCGTGGTTGGCTTGAGATAATACCATTGTATACCCAGCCCAGCGACCGCTCCCATTGCTGAGAGCCGGAGCCTGGCGTCTGGCTCCTTGGCCGCGGGCCAGGCTGAGGTCCTGCTGTCTGAAGGCAGGGTGTGCGTCCCCTCCTAGGCGGCCCTCACACACAGTGTGGGCCACACCTCACCTTCCAGAGGAAATCTGGCCAGAAACCCAGACTTCGTGACTTCTCCTTTATGAGCTTCTCCCACCCCCAGCCCTTGCCCGGCTTTTGTTTTCTGCTTGGGTGCAGTGGGGGTGTCGCCTGCGTTCTGATGGGACCCGGAGTCCCAGGCAGGGAAGAAGCTGATGACAGGGGTTATTGGAAAGATATAGTATCTTGCGGTGCCCTGCTGCCTCGATCCTCCAAGGGGCCCGGCTCTCAGCACTCCTACAAACTGTGATCTCAAAGAGCTTGCACAAGGCGACAAACTCGCCAAGGACTGTTCTAGACAGATTTAGTAGCAATATTGTTTGATTTTAACTGGACATTGTTCTAGACACACAAAGGAGTTCAAGGATGTGGCGTTGGGGCTTGTCCTTCTCCAGCCTCCCTTCCCTCCTCTCCGAGTGGTCAGGGTTCTCTGGGAAAATGGGATGAAACTGTCTGGGGACATTTTCACAATAAAAGATATACATATTTTTAAAGGTTTCCTTTCTAGTTATGTCAAGATTATAACTCAAATCTACAGAAGTCAGGAAATTCAAACTTGGGTTGACACTTCACTTAAAACCTCCAGCAAAGGACAGACAATGCAAAGGCTCCGTTCCTGTTCAGTGCTCCCAAAATGACACTGGTGCCGCCGGGCAGGAAAGAGTGGCTCTTGAAGGAGCAAACGTAATCTTTCAGGCCAACAATTTTTCTAAACGACTTCTTAGTATAGAAGGTGAAATCATCATTTTGGGTTGGTTTCTAGATTGAATTTTTACAAATGGAACAGAATTAAAGATGGAAGCAAATGAAAAAGTGTTAGCCTTTATGTATCCGTAAAACCCATGGTTCCAAAGGTAGGAATGAGCACAGTCCCAGCTCTGCTGCCTGCAGCTGTAGGACAGAGGTGAACTATTTGATGTGTCAAAGACTGTTTTCTCATGGATTAAAAGGTAGAGTATGAAAATACCCGCCTCATTGGTTACTAGAGGTGCAATGAGATCGCACAAGCTATCACAAGGTGGCACGGGACCGGGGTGTGACTCAGTGGTATAGTGCTTGCCTAGCATGCATAAGGCCCTGAGTTCAATCCCCAGTATAAACAACAGACAAACATTTCTAAACATTCCTCTCCACACAGTGAACACAGTTACCTAGATAGTAGCGTTCATGGTGTTCAGGACAGTAAACATTGTCAGCATGAACTTCAGAAAAACAATGAAGCCGGGCGCTATGGTGCACACCTGTGATCCCAGGACCTTGGAGGCTGAGATAGGAGTATCGCAGGTTCAAGGCTAGCTTCAGCACTTAGCAAGACCTTATTTCAAAATAAAAAATAAAAAGGGCTGGGATGTAGCTCAGAGGCACATTGAACCCCTCTGAGTTCAATCCCAAGTACCACAAAAAAAAAGAAAAAGAAAAACATATTTCAACATACTTTGGTTATAAACAGAAAGAACCAATGAGAAGGAAATATTAGGGATCAAGTCAGATAAGGAAAATGAGAGAGAGAGAAAGAGTGTGTGTATGTGTGTGTGTGTGTGTGTGTGTGTGTGTGTGTGTGTGTGTGATGGCACAGAATCCAAAGCCCTGAGTGTGCTTAGGCTAGTGTTCTGCCACTGAGCAACATCCCTAGCCCTGGACTGTACTTTAGTAGACATTTCTAAGGTCACAGAAATTATACTAACAGTGATACAACAAGCAAGATAGGAACCTACTGTCCAGGGTCTGCAAAAGTCATTGGGCTCCAGATAAATAAAGAAAACAAAAAGAAATGGCACATGGTTTCCAAGTCATAATCAGAAAGCCAAACCACAAAAACAGATGGGCCTTTGAGGAGGTGCAGGCGACAGCAGGGTGAAGATCTGAGAAGTACAGAGAAGCCCAGGAGAGACGGCGCCCAGGGAGAAGGCCGCGCGCCGGGGACCAGGCTGGCTCTCGGTCCTCACTTTGTAAAACCATGAGCAGCAAGTAGAGAAGATTTTGAATGTTCCCAATGCAAAGAAACGATAAATGTCTGAGATGATGGATATGCTAATTACCCTGGCCGGATCATCACACATTGTATTGACATGTCGCACTGTACCTATCAAGTATGCACAATCACTCTATGTCAATAAAAAATATATATTTTAAAAAATGAGTTGGGATCAGTTAGCTCGGGGCCTGGAACCAGGAAGAAGGGAAGTCAAACTCCAACGACCTGGAGAATATGGACCTCACATGCCTCCAACAGTCAGATGACCCGGGGAAGTTAAGTCACTTTTTTTTTTTTTTTTTTTTGCAGAACTGGGGATGGAACCCAGGGGCATTCTACCTTTGAGTTGCACCCTCAGCCCTATTTTTTATTCTTTATTTTGAAACAGGGTCTCACTAAGTTGCAGAGGGCCTCACTAAGTAGCTGAGGCTGGCCGCGAACCCGGATCCTCCGGTCTCAGCCTCCCAAGTACTGGGATTACGAGCATGCGCCACCACGCCCGGCTAAGTCACGTTTTTTTTTTTTTTTGACCATGATACAATAAGGGCAGCCGGGCTCAGTCCTTAAAAAAAGGCAAAAGACAAATGCATTGTCTCTCCAGTTAAAATAGAAAAAGAAGAAGACAGCTCAGGACGTTGAATAGATGGGTCAGCTTAATTTTCCTATCTGCAAGGATATTATATGTGAAAGTCATCTATCAATACGCAGCCATGAAGACTGTGGGAAGAGGAAACCATTCCAGACCAATTTCATTTCCGGCTCTGATAGACAGTGAGACGGTGTAATAAAGGCAGAACAATGGATGTGAAATGGGCTCCCAGGCCCGGGCGAGGGAAGCGGAGCCCGGCGGGCTTCCTCAGCTTTCTCGCCAGCCCCTCCCTGCACCTGCCCGTGGGAGCTGCTTCTCCCCAGCTCGCTGGCCCTGTGTGGCTTGCATTTAGATTGGTTTCCAGAGACACGCATGTTACTTCCTGGGTTTAAGTGGCAATAAAGATTGTGTGGGGACCAGTGAGTAGGATTTGGGGTCAGAACGATAAAGGGTGCTGGCTCTGCCATTCACTGTCACGTGGACCCAAGTGGCCCTGACCCTTTCTGACTTTGATATCTTCTATTATCAGATGAAGATCATGATGCCCTCTTCCCACAATCACTCTGAGGACTGAAAACCAAAGACTGCTGTGTGTGTGTGTGTGTGTGTGTGTGTGTACCCAGGTTTTATTAATCTCTAGTGCGTATGTGTGTATGTGTGTAACACTGGGGATTGAACCCAATGGAGTTCTACCAGTGAGCTACACCCCCAGCCCTTTTTATGTTTTCTTTTGAAACAGGGTCTCCTTAAATTGCTGAGGCTGGCCCCGAACCTGCGATCCTCCTATCTCAGCCTCCCAAGTACTGGGATGACAGGCATGCACCACCAGGCTGGGAGATTCCTAACTTTTGAAAGCACACCTTCTCCAGCTGTGGGCTTCATCTGGGTCCTAGACTCTTTTTGAGAGGTATGTTTTTATGCTTCCAAAAGTGATCTAATGATTCACGTGTTGGGTTTTATATTGTTTCATGGACCGATGCGATCTCTAGCCCAGGGGCCCTGGGATGTCAGGAAAGAAGTCCGTCCTCTCAGCCAGCCACCCACTCCGGGACCTTGCTTCCTTTCTCTCTACATTCTCTCCTCCTCATCCTCTTCCTCCTCCTCCTCCTCCTCCTCCTCCTCTTCCTCCTCCTCCTCCTCCTCCTCCTCCTCCTCCTCTTCTTCTTCTTCTTCTTCTTCTTCTTCTTCTTCTTCCCTTTTCAATCCTGGGTTTGAACTCGGGGGCCCTCTACCACAGAACTACAGCCCCAGCCCTATTTTATTTTGAAATGGGTCTCGTTAAGTTACCATGCGTTGGCCACCTGTGATCCTCTTGTCTCAGTCACCCAAGCACTGGGATGACAGGCATGCACCACCAAGCTCGCGTTCTTTTTCCTTCTTCTTTCACTCGTAGGCCTTGCTGTCAACAATAAGGGAGCTCCTAGAGGCTGAGGACTTATCCTGGGGCCAGCCTGTTCTCCAGGCTGATTGTCTGAGGGCGGCTGACAAGAGCATTTCAGCACCTACCTGAGTAAACGTGGAGCCCGAGAGAGCCAGCCGCTCTGCCCTCCGCTGCTGGCTGCCCCTTCTCATCTGACCCCGGGTTGACTTGTCCACACATCAGCCTTTGCCTCCTTAATTCTGACACCTGGACGTGCACGGAGCTGGTAAATATTTGCTGTGCAGGAGGAAATGGTGGGTGACAAGGCAGCTCTTCCCTCTGTGTGACCTCTGTGTGAAGAGTGCAAGACAAACAGTGGCAAGGAGCAAGGAGGACACACTGCAGACCGGCTCGGAGGAGGGGCTGCCGATGACCATGACTGCCAGACTCCGTCTCGGGCCTTCCAGAGCGGCCGGCTGGGAGCAGGCTGCTGTCCACCTGGGATGCAGCTCTTGACTCCATGGCACCGCGCTCCGCCCCAGAGAGGAGCTGCGGCCATTCCAGTTTCTTCCCCAAAGGGGTTTAAGATTCAATATGCAGCCAGGTGTGATGGTGCACGCCTGTAATCTCAGGACTTGGGAGGTTGAGACAGAAGGATCACAGGTTCAAGGCCAGCCTCGGCAACTTAGCAAGCCCCTGTTTCTAAATGAAAAATAAAAAGGGCTGGGGGGTAGCATGGAGGTAGAATGCCCTGGGTTTTATCCCCAGTACTACATACACACGCACACACACACACACACACACACACACACACACACGGAGGAGGAAGCTAGGTATAATGGCACACACCTGTAATCCCAGTACTTGGGAGACTGAGACAGGAGGATGGCAGGTTTGAGGCCACCACGTGGTAACTTAGTGAAACCCTGTTTCAAAATAAAAAATAAAATAGGGCTAGGGGTGTAGCTCAGAGGTAGAATGTCCCTGGGTTCAATCCCAAGGAAGGGAAGTGGGGGAGGGAGGGAAGGAGGGAGAGAGGGAGAGAGGAAAAAAGGAGGGAAGGAAGGAAAGAAGGAAGGAAGGAAGGAAGGAAGGAAGGAAGGAGGGAAGGAAGGAAGGAAGGAAGGAAGGAAGGAAGGAAGGAGGGAGGGAGGGAGGGAGGGAGGGAGGGAAGGAAGGAAGGAAGGAAGGAAGGAAGGAAGGAAGGAAGGAAGATCATTATGTACTGAGTCAAAAATCTGATTTTTCTGTCATTGTATCCATGAGAGGTAATTTTGCCCCCTTTTCTCCTGGAACTTTAAAGATAAAATTTTATTCCCTTTTGTAAGCCTGCCCCTCAGGTACAAGTAGACATGACCTCATTCCTTCTATCTTTCCTTCTCTGTCCTAATCACATCAGCTCTTGCTACAGCAAGGTGTTCTGACCTCTCACCTTCCAGGCATCTAATCTGAAGCCATTATGGTTCATCAGTTCCTTCTTAGAATTCTCTAGACAAAAGTTATACATTTCAGGATATCAGAAGTGGCCTGACCTTTGCAGAATAGGACAACAGGCCACAGAGCAGATTGATGTACGTGTAATGCGCTCCTCTTCTGAGAAGAACCACAGTAAGATGTTTGAAGGAACTTCAGCATCGGAGGAGTGAGGACCCCGTGGGGAGATAAGTGAGTGTGAGATAAAGTTGTAATGTGAGCTGAACACACTGACGATTTCAAAAGCTATATTCTCTTCCCTAAAGTGATCTTAGCAGTATCTGATTCTAAACAAAGAATTCATAATATACAAGTGTGTGTAGGAGGAAACAACCAAATTGAAAGCCTCAAGTTAAATAAAACTTTGCAGGCATATGAGAACCTAACTGAGAGTCCATGGTTTGCTCAAGCTACAAAACCAACTGTGGCCTCATGCCACTGTTTGTCTTTCTGTTACATCTATTTTATCATGATCGCTACTCAATGCATTTTTAAATAAGGTGATTACATAGAACTGTTCTACTAGAGTGGACTGCCTCAGAAGGTAGGGAGCTTCTTATAATAGGGGATACTCAGTTAGGGTTGATGAACACCTAGGATGCAGATCAAAGGAGATATAAAATGCAAGGGAAATTGTGGCTTAGTATCTGAAGTGGCTTCTAATTCCAAGAGCTTCTGATTATAATGGGAAGAATGCAATTGTAATACAAAACCACGTTGGGGATAGTAATCATCTTCTGAGTGAACTATATAATTTTTTAAATGTATTCTAGGCTTTAAACTACATAAATTTATTTTCCTTGAATAATTCATCTCAGAAAAAACAGATGGGCTTTGATTGAAAATCTATGACTCAACACACAAACATATCTCAAGACTTCCACTGGCCAAATAGCCAACAATATCAGTGTCAAAATAAAGGAAGAAAGTGATAGATTGTAGTCTAATAACTAGAATAAGAATCCATGAGTCTGTATAGGTAATACGAAGGCAGGCAGGGAGGGAAAAAAATGAAGGGAGAGATGGAGGAAGGAAGGAAGGAAGGAAAGGAGTGAGTGGGGAGAAGGGGGAGTAGGGAAAGAAGAAAAGAAGATAGAAAAGGGAGATGAGAATGTTCTTCCTTAGGTAGACAGCTAACAAATGCAAAAGAAAAACCTAGGTTTTAAAAACATCATTTTGCAACTACCATAGTAAAACCTGATTTGGGTAAGATTTGTCAATAAATATGAATTTTGGTCAGGGAGTTTAATGAAGAAAAGAATAGTTTCAAAGAATCTTCCAACAAAATGCTTCACAGCAGCACAATTCACAGAAGCCAAGTTACGGAACCAGCCTAGGTGTCCATCAACAGATGAATGGATAAAGAAAATGTGGTAGATGTACACAATAGAGTTTTACTCAGCCATAAAGAAAAAAGAGCCGGGCGTGGTGGCGCATGCTTGTAATCCCAGTACTTTGGGAGGTGGAGACGGGAGGATCCGGGTTCGAGGCCAGCCTCAGCTCTCTCTCTCTCTCTCTCTCTCTCTACTTAGTGAGGCCCTCCGCAACTTCATGAGACCCGGTTTCAAAATAAAGTATAAAAAATAGGGCCGGGGGTGTAGCGCGGAGGTAGAACGCCCCTGGGTTCAATCCCCGGTACCGCAAAAAAAAAAAAAAAGAAAAAAGAAAGTGTGTCATTTGCAGAAAAACAGATGGAACTGGACAACATCATGCTAAGTGAGAAGAGCCAGACCCAGAAAATCAAGGGTCCCGTGTTTTCTCTTATATGTGAAAGCTAGGGAGGAAAACGGAAAGAAAAAGGACTTCATGAGAATTAGGAGAGAAACCGGTTAGAACAGTGGAACGGGATTAGGGGAGGGAGGAAGGGAAGAAAGGGGGAAATTTGGGGAAGGAAACAGACCAAATAATGTTAGGTGCATATGTATTAGTCAGGGTTCACCAGATCAACAGAATTCACAGAATGAAGGGGGGAAAAAAAGGATTTATTAGATTAGCTCACAATGCAGTCCAGAATTTCAACTGCACGTGAAGAGTCAGAGGAATCAGCAGCCGGTTGGGCGGTCCAAAAGCCGGAGCCCCACGATTGAACCAACCACCAATTCAGTCCAGTCCAAAATGTGAAGACAAGGAAGCTCCTCGGAGAAACGACGGCGAAGCTTCAGTTCGAAGGCTGGAGGCCGAGGATCCAGACGAGAGCAGAAGATCAAGAAGCTCCTCAAGGAAACGGCAAAATTGCAGACCGACGATCTCAAACGAGAGCAGATGCGTTCTCTTCAGGAAGAGTAGCGGCTACTTCTACGCGGCTTTCTCCTTCTTTTATCCAAGTCCTGTACCTATCAGAACTCTGCTACCCACATTCAGGACAGGACTTCCGGTTCAATCCACTGTTACACAACCAAAGTCACATGATCTGGGGTGAGTCAAGTTGACAAATCAGACCAACCATCACAGCATATATGAAAGTATCACTATGAATCTCACTATTATGTACAATTTACAATGCACTCATAAAAATTTTTAAAGGAATCTTAGGAAGCAACAAAAGAAAGAAAAATATCTTACTGAAAATGAAACGATGCCTTAATTGTTTAGTGATCAAAAGTAACATCGCCTATAAGAGGCGAATAACAGACAGCAGGTGCTTCCAAATAGGACGTCCTGAGACACAACATCACTTCTGCAATCTTCTAGCCAAAAGTCCACCACCTGAAACCAGCCAGGAAAAAACTGCAGAGAAACCCAAACCGAAAGGCACTCAAACTGGTCTGTATTCTTCAAAGACGTTGATGGTAAAAGACAAAGCCTGAAGAACTGTTTCAAATGTCAAAAGACTCACAAGACACATCAACTACACATGACACATGATCCTGGACTGGCTCCTACTCCAGACACAAATTGCTATAAAGAACATCACAGGGATAACTGAAAAATTAGATGAGGGAACACCTATTAGATACAAATATGCTATCCACTTAAAACTTCCTAGATTTGATAACTAATCCGTGGATATGTAAAAGAATATTCCTACTTGTAGAAAATACAGATTGTCATGAAATAACTAATGGTCAAATACTTCAGAAAAATATATAATCATAGAAGTTTAGAAATAGATCTATAGATATAGATAACACATACAGAGAATGATAAAGTAAATGTGTCAAAATGGTAAACACTGGCGAATTTGGGTAAGGATTATGCAGGAGTTCCTTGTACTATACTTAGAGATTTTCTGTCAGTTTAACATGATTTTGCAATAAGTTTAAAAACACTTATACTTTGAAACACAAAGTTTATACTTCAAAACAAACCCATGGATTCTCAAAAAAAAGCCAGGTCGAATTATGAGAGATAACCACAGAAATAGTTAAACCGAAAGCTAGTCAGAGCACAGGCAAACAATGACATAGAGAAGTGACACCTTTATCTCTGAAGTCATTCAACTAATACTTGCTGAGATCCATTGGAAACAGTTGCTTCTGGTATGCTGGGGAAATGGCGGCAAACAAGAGAGAAAGGCCCTGCTCACCCCGAACAGACACAGGGGGAAGGACTAACACACGTTTGCAAGGACCACAGGGGGACACACTCAGGGTACACAGGTAATGGCTGCTGTTCCAGATGAAGGAGAAAAGGCACAGGAAAGCTCTGCTGGGACCAGGCCTTTGGGAAGACCTCTGGGAATTTGTCAGAGTCCAGTTAGCAAGAAGGCCCCCTGGGGAGTTCCCGGGGTGAGCACCCAGCCTGGGGTGTGGCAAATGCAGTATTTCTGGGCAGGAACAGACTGGGGGCTGGAGGAACAGCCAGAAGGCCAATCATTTAGTTAATGTATTGATCAATGAGTAAAAGAAACCTAAATTAAATATCTAATTAATCCCATCATTAAATAAGGGGGTGCATTGGGCTAGGGACATAGTTCAGGAGACGTGCTTGCCTAACAGGCACAAGGCCCTGAGTTCCATCCCCACCATCACCAGAGATAGGTAATAAATAAATAAATAAATAAATAAATAAATAAATAAATAAATGAACATGACCAGGACTTCCTGGTGAGTTATCTATGTCACCTAGGTGGTTAATGGGGGTAGAACAAGCTCTAACTTCTTTTTGGAGGTGGGACGTGATAGTCCTTCAGCGTCTTCCTGAAGGCATTTCTCTTTTTATTTCTTCCTTTGTCTCTGTAGTGACAATCCAACAAGAATTAAACAAGCCAAGAATGGACAGTGTGTTGACTCAGCCTGTCCACATCAGGTTGATTCCAAAGGACTCCTCTTGCTGGCCAGCGGTGTGATGGAATAAAATGAGCTTAAATTCCCTCATATGCTCATGGGACAAGCAGGCTTCCCATGCCCGTGCCTTGTTAATTAGTGATCCAGCATTGCAGACAAAGAGGAAGAGCCAACCTGCAGCAGGACTTAGGAGGGGATCGAGGGTACAAAGTGACCACATCTTGATTGACGCGGTTTTCAAAGCTCCCTTAATCCTCCTATGTATGTGAATTGTTTTATGACACAAGTCAGGTTATCGGCTGGGCTTGATGTTGATAGAAAATACTCTCAAACAAATAGCTTTCTCACTTATCATGATAAAGATTAGCATTGGCAGGCATACTCCTGAAATCACCCTAACTCCTTCAGGACATCATTAAGTCCAGGCTGGGGGAGTAGACAAAAACTTTCCTCGCTCCTGTGGTAGATTAGTTTGTCACAATCTAAAATATGGATGATTGGAGCTTCTATGTTATTCTTTTTTCAGCAACTTTTCCTCAAAATGGGCTATACTGCATTAATGATGACAATCTTCAGAAAAGCCAGAGGTACCGATGAAAAAAATTTTAAGGGCGATGGAGTACGATGATCTTCCTTCACAGCAAGTCTGTGCGGTTCTCGCTTCTCCTCACCTTCGTCCATAGAGCTGATCACATCTGAGCCTGGACCAAAGGGCGCCTGGTATTTAATTTAGTTGGTTATACTCAGCTGGTTGGGGAAATAATTTCCAAGCATATTTCCTGCACACAGGGGTTTTAACGAGGGGGCATGCAAGGCATTGAGCTTTTCCTTACTACACCCGGTGCAGGATGGCTTTGCACGAGCACACCTGGGCCCTGGCCTCCCTGCTTGGGGGAGGACTGGGACCAGGATTTGACTCTAGAGAAGAAGCCACTGTCTGCATGGGACCAAACATGAAGGCTATTGATCACCATGCCGGGGATTTCAGTGTACACACACCTATGCTCATGGGGACGAGTGAAAGGATTTGTGTATTCTTCTAGAGGCAAGAATAGTAAAGGAAGAAAATATTGTCATAATTTAGGTGAGAACTGCACACCTGATTTAAGGCAGTAATCTAGGACCAAAAAGGAGAGAACAAACTGGGCACAGTGCCGCACACCTGTGATCCCAGTACTTAGGAAGCTGAGACAGGAGGATCACAAGTTCAAGGCCAGCCTCAACAACTTAGCAAGACCCTCAGCAACTTAGTGAGATCCTGTTTCAAAATAAAAGAGAACTGGGGGTGTAGCTTGGAGGGTAGAATGCCCCTGGTAGAATCCCTGATACCACAAAAAAATGTTTTTCTTTTTAAAAAGGAAAGAACATATACAGAATATTAACAAAGGATCACCGGAATTCTATGACGTGACCTTGCCTTTGAAGGTTAGTTATCGAGTTAACTATAAGGGGGATGGGTGAAGTCAAGGGCCTTTGACCTCCTGAATTTCCTCGGGCCATTCCACAGATGTGGGTACGTAATCGCTTTTCTTCTATTCTTTCTTTCTCTTAGTTTCATGAGCCCCCTCCCTTGACCCTCTCTACTCTGGTTCGGCAACAGAATCAATGGCAGCAGCCACAACTTAAGGGGGAGAGGGGAGCCCCATTGACTCTCCAGCTCCTTTCTTCAGAAGAAATTGATTGGGGTGTTCTTTAATCAACTGCCTAAAAGCACTGAGGTTCCTATGACAGATGAACCCCCACAGTAGAGGGGCAAATGTGGGGCCCAGGGAAGCACAAGCTTTTTTTACCTGAAAAGGCACCGGGGCTTAACAACAAACAATCCATCCCTCCCAGTGAGAAAATGAGGAAGATAAGGGTTCTGCTTCACCTACACCCACCCTGGTTTTCCATCTTAAACTCCAAGGACAGGTGTAAACAGAAGCGCAGGCTTCCTGGAAGCCTGACTACAAAGAACTAATCAGAAGCCTTTCATCTCTGACCCTTTATCTTTCGGTCTATTCTGGGGCATGGAGGTGACAAGGCTGGTGTCCTTTGCACCCAAGGAAGTGACAGGCAGCCTGTTGATCAATAGCCCCCTTGGGTGATGTCTTCAGCACTTAGTAGAGGGGCCGAAAAATGAGGCAGAAATCCATACTGAGTCTGGGAAGCAGGTTATCGTTAAGTTAATTTCACTTATAAAAAGGGAGAAAACAATAAAAGCCAAACTGATTACCTTTGGGTTCCTAGAGAAATAACCTGCTTTCCAAGCAAGTGAGGAGCTAAGAGGCTCTGATTTTTGCTGATGTCAGACCAAGGCTGAGAGGCACTGCATTCCTGGGTCCCGCATCCTCTGCTGGTCTCTGGGCGGTATCACTTGGTTTACTCCTAAGCGCCACTAGTTGGATGATAACTTGTAGCAGAAAAACATAAAAGAGAAGAAGTTCTGACAACAAACCTAAGGCTTTAGGAATGAGCGGCTCAATAGATAAATGGGAAAGTTTGGGCGAAATCAACAAAGCAATTCAGAGAATGAAAGGATTGATTTGTGTGGAGATCGCGCCTTTGATGTTTAGCCTGGCTAATCAATGATTGCTTTTTTTCCTTTTGGACATGGATTAGGGGATGGGAATGAGTAAAGGATTAAGATTGCTAACCTACCAGTGCCTGGAATAATTTTATAGGAGAGCAAGAGAAATTCCTTCCACACTAGCCAAAAGAGTTAAGTAGATCTAAGAAATTAATACAAAGAATACTTGTGTCACAACCAAGCCATGCTCCTTCATTACTTCTTCAATGTGTGAATACACCCTCAACGGCTCTGTTAGTTTAAAATAGAAAAAAAATATAATTTAATTTCTTAATTCAAGGATTCTGAAATATAAAAACAATTGCTTTTAAGAAACAATTAAAAACCTTACCCCATGAGATGTTTAAAATATCAGCACATATATCAGATAGAAGTGAAAGAACTGGACTGGTCTCTTCCATCGCTGATATAGAAAATATCATTTCTATATTGAGTTCAGAAATTTAATAAATTTACTCTTCTAAATTGTACAAAATTAAGATTTTTTTGGTGCTGGGGTTTGAACCCAGGGGCATTCTACCTCTGAGCTACAGCCCCAGCCCTATTTTATATTTTATTTTGAAACATGGTCTCACTAAGTTGTGGAGAGCCTCACTACATTGCTGAGGTTGGCCAAGAACCTGCAATCTTCCTATCTCAGCCTCCCAAGTACTGGGATTACAAGCGTGTGCCACCATGCCTGACTCAAAATTAAGATTTTTGAGGTGTGTGTGTGTGTGTGTGTGTGTGTGTCACTGGGGATAAATCCAAGGGTATTCTACCTCTGAGCTACACCCCTCTCCCTTTTTTATTTTTTGTTTGAAACAGGGTCTCACTAAATTACTGCACACTGGCCTTGAACCTATAATCCTGTCTCAGCCTCCCAAATACTAGGATTACAGGGGTGCGCCACTGTGCCTAACTGGAGGTAAATAGTTTTTGAAAAAAGATTTTTTTGTTTGCTTTGAGGGGAAGGGGGTGTCTAATTCTTATAACACAATATCAACTTAGCTCTTGATTTATTTATTTTTTGTGGTGCTGGGGGTGGAATCCAGAGGCATCCTACCTCCAAGCTATATCCCTATCCCTTTTTATTTTTTGTTTTGAAACATGGCTGGCTAGGTTCCTGATAGTCTCGCTAAATTGCTGAGGCTGGTCCCGACCCTGTGATGCTCAGCCTCTACAGGTGTGCGCCACTACAACCTGCTCTTATTGTATTTTTAAAAATGAAAAAGCAAGCTGAGAGCTGGCGCTCCCAACCGTGCACACTGGGCGACAGTGTTGCTCAGCAGATGTTACGAGCGACTGCTGTGCGCCCATCTGGTCTGCTGCTTCTCCACATGCTTCACAGGCACAGGGGGCTTTGTTTGTTTGTTTGTTTGTTTCAGCAAATACTGGGATTATAAGCATGCACCACCTCACCCAGCTACAGGTGACTTTTAAAAGTGAACGTCGGATCATGTCCCTTGCCAACTTGACTGTGTCCCTGGCCCTCTAATGGCTTCCCATCACAATGTCATAATGGGGAGAGGACCCAAGCTTCTTGACATACCTGCTAGAACCAACAACATCCACCACGTGTTCCTGCCCTCCTCCTGGACTTCTCTACCTGAATCGCTCCTCCAGCTGCCGCACACATGCTGAGCCCAGGCCTGAGGCTGGGTCTTGGCCGTTCTCTCCACCCGGCTCGCTCTTCATGCAGGTCTGGGCAGTGCCAACATCTCCTCTTCCTTCAGGTCTTGCTCAGAGGGCACTTCCTCAGAGGGGCTGCCCTCGACCCAGCTATGGCAGATAGCTGAAGGAGGACAAGAAGTCTCCCCAGAGCATGTGGTGGGGAGGGGGCAGGAAGGCAGGGGATTCTACACCAAGCTCCAGCTGTCTGGGGTGGACTGGCCCAGGGGAGCCTTTCCTGCCTTTGCTGCTATCTGTGTGCCCAAAGCTGTGCTGATGAGCAGGGTGCACACAGGAACTCGTGAACGTGGTAAGAGGATGAGGTAAGAAGACTTGCTGAGACCCAAGCCCCTGAGATGCAAGGCTTTGGGGTACATAGAAGAACAGGGCAATTACTAGCAACTGTTTTGGTACTGGACATTGGATCCAGGAGCATTCTACCTCTGAGGTACACCCCCACCCCTTTATATTTATTTATTTATTTTATTTTGACAGGGTCTTGCTAAGTTTCTGAGGGTCTCACTAAGTGGTAGAGGCTGCTCTCGAACCCACCATCCTCCTGTCTCAGCCTCCCAAGTACTGGGATTACAGGCATGTACCTCCACACCTGGCCAATTACTAGAAAGTTAGGTAAATTATTCACATGGATCAAGGGATGGATCTGAAAGAAAAGAATCTTAAGACAATTGATGAAGCCAGGAAATCAAGGAGCTGCTAGGTCAGCTAGAGTAATAGAGTAATGATAAAGGTAGTTAGACTAATAAAGTATTAGAGATGTCTATCAATGGATCAGTGGGTAAATAAAATTTGGTTTTTCCATACAATGAAATACTGAACAATCTTAAGCCAGGTGTGGTGGTGCACGCTTGTAATCCCAGTACTCGGGAGGCTGAGACAGGAGGATCACAGGTTCACAGCCAGCCTCAGCAATTTGTGAGGCTCTCTGCAACTTAGTGAGACCCTGTTTCAAAATAAAGAATAGGGCTGAGGGTTTCAAAATAAAGAATAGGGCTGAGGGTAGAGTTCGGAGGTAGACTACCCCTGGGTTCAATCCCCAGTACCACACACACAAAAAAATTAAACAATCTTAACAGACAGGAACTTCTGATCTAGGTTGCAACATGGATGGATTATGGAGGCATTACATTGAGTACAATAAGTCACAAAAGACAAATACCATATGAGTCTACTTCTATGAGGTATCTAGAGTGGTCAAATTCATAGAGACAGAAAGCAGGGCCTGGGGCCGGGGTAGCTCAGTGGTAGAGCACTTGCCTAGCATGCATGAGGTCCTGGGTTCTATCCCCAGCACCACAAAGAATAAAAATAAAATAAAAGCAAAGTGGTGGCCCCCAGAAGGGAGGGAGGCATGGGGAGTTTGTGTTTAACGGGTACAGAAGTCCAGTTTTGCAACATGAAAAGGCTCTGGCGGTCATGAGAGGCGGCGATTCGGGTTGTACAGCAACACGAGGGTACTTCAATGGTAAATTCTGTTCTGTATATTTTGTTGTGATAAAAGTAAATAAATACATAAATCAACTATTAGACATGGGACAGAGAAACATGAGAGATGGAACCCCGTCCTGCAGTTTGGGTCTTAATAAATGGAAGATGACTGAATGGAGGAGTCAGGAGGTGGTGACCTGGAAGGAGGAAAGGTCAGGATGGGGGCAGAGGAGTTTCTTGGGACACACGGATGTGAAGGTGCTGTCAACATCCCAAGTGCACCCCCAGCAGGTCTTGGGTGGCTGTCACCTGATCAGCAGGTGAGAAGACCTGAGAGGAAGGAATTCACAGAGAGGCCGGGCTGAGGTCATTGGCGACAGGCTCAGCTGGAGGCTTTCAAGGCCCTAGTTCATGTATTTACTGCTTGCCTGCTTCTGCAGAGAGCAGAGGCTATTAAAATGTTGTCTGGAAGCCGGGCTGGTGGTGCTTGCCTATAATCCCAGTACTTTGGAGGCTGAGACAGAAGGATCACAGATTTGAAGCCAGCTGCAACTTAGTGAGACCCTCTGTGATTTAGCAAGACCCTGTTTCAAAATAAAAACTCAAAAGGGCTGCAGGTCTATCTCAGAGGTAGAATACCCCTGGGTTCAATCCCCAGTACCAATTTCAGGAAGTATCTCTAAGTCTGCTGTGGTGTGTGTGTGTGTGTGTGTGTGTGTGTGTGTGTGTGTGTGTGTATGCGTGCATGCGTGCGTGTGCGTGCGTGCATGTGTGTGTGTGTGTTGCTTGGGATTGAACCCAGGGCTATTCTACCTCTGAGCTACACGCCCAGTCCTTTTTATTTTTTATTTCGGGTCTCACTAAGTTGCTGAGGCTGGCTTCCAACTTGAGATCCTCCTGTCTCAGCCTCCCAAGTACTGGGATTACAATCGTGCACCACCACGCCCAGCTTCTAAGACTGCTTTGATGGAATTATTTCATATACAGGACATTTACAGGCGCTGCCTTGGAGATGTTTTCTCTGCGGCTGACTCTGTAACAGATGAGCTCTTTCAGCCCGAAGCACAGGGACGGAGCCTCCACAAGGTACAGATTCACCAGGGCTCCGCCCCAGCCTCCCCCTCACTTAGAGCCAGCAGGACCATGCCCCTGGCATCGTCCTGAGCAAACCGGGTGGTTGCCTCGCCCCTTCTTGGGGCTCAGGAGAGATTTCCAGATGCCTTATCTAGGCCCTGGAATCAGCAGCGCAGGCCTGACTCACCCCACACTTGACAGCAGATGCGGGAGGCCCACAATGCGAGGAAGTCAGCAATACACAATCGGGAGGGCTTTGTGTGGCCACCCGGCTTCACTTTTCCTGGCTCTAAATAGCCCCTTTGCCGCGGCTACACAGCCCGCAGGATCATGTCTATTTTCGGTTCTTCGGTGCTAACCTCCTGGTTTCATGTTAAACTGCATGCAAAGGCTGCACCTCTTGTACTTCATGCTAAGGCTTCATCTACAAAGTGACTAAGATGCTAAATTCTCCTTCAGGAATTTTGAAGAACCACCTCTCCATTCGGCATATCCATGGATTCCATCCCAAATTTTCATCCTACATTTAAATTGTTGCAAAGGATGTGATTTCTAGGGTCTTGGAAGTGTTGAAATATTTCAGTTTATAAATAAAATTCTTTAGCTCGCTTTCAAATGCATCCTGTAGAATATAAGCACCTATCATTTGTTACTGTTCTTTTACTGTGTAAAACACTGGAACCAGCAGGGTGTGGTGGCACATGCCTATAATCTCAGTACTTGGGAGGCTCAGACAGGAGGATCGCAGGTTCGAGGCCATCCTCACAACTTAGCAAGACTCTCAGCAACCTAGCAAGACCCTGTTTCAAAAAAAGAAAAGAAAAGAAAAAGCCTGGGTGTGTAGCTCACAGGTAGAATGCCCCTGGGTTCAATCCCCAGTACCCCCTCCCCAAAATGTACTGGAGCCAGACTGTGTAGGTAAGTGTTACTGGGGATTGAACCCAGGGGTGCTCTACCACTGAGCTATACCCCCAGCCCTATTTTATTTTTTTATTTTGAAATAGGCCTCGAATCTGTGATCCTCCAGCGTCAGCCTATCAAGTACTGGGATTACAGGCATGGAACCTGATTTTGAGTAATGGTCAGAAAGTTTATATTAACCCATTTTCTCTTCAGTAGCTATATTGTGAGCTGGGTGTGTAACTCAGTAGTAGAGCACTTGCCTAGCAAGCAGGAGGCCTTGGGTTCCATCCCTAGCACCACAATAAAAAATAAGCAAATAAATAATAAATCTACATTCTATTCCATGCTCCTTTCAGAATTTTATCCTAATTTAATATATTTAAATGTTTGACCATTTATTTTTATCATCATCCATTGTTTGTCCCTGAGAAAATGTACATAATTCAAAATGGAACAGTTTTAGTAATTCTTTTAATCAAATGGCTCTAAATATTGAAAAACTTATTCTGATGGAATAATCCATGCAATTTTTTGCTATATAATTCTGCAAAACACATTTCCCAGTGTTGGTAAGTATTTACTACCCGTGAAGGTCCATTTTCATGGGAATAGTGTCCCTTCACGGGATCTAGAGGTGGAGCGTGGACGTGGTTAAAGAAGGCAACATTTCGAGCAGCTGCATGTTCGGATGCCAGGGACACGTACACATCTCGAGGCAGGATGTCACCGTACCATGCCCTTCCGTTGCCCATCAGGTCGGGGTTCACTACAAGCAGGGGTGGGGGAAGGACGTTGGATACCTTGGGGTTAGCTGGCTGAAGAGGCCAGGTGGTGAAGAGGCCAGGTAGTGGCAGGCATGCTGGTGAGGGTAGGAGAGTGACGCATGGGGACCTCCATACTGAACACCTCCTGTCCCATCCTCACATCCCTTGGAGGGAGTATTGCCCAGGGTAAAGACCTTCTAGAAAGCCAAGTGAGTGCACTGGAAAGGACCACACAGACGCATGTAGGGCCTCTCCCTGCTTTCTGACTGTAGACTTGGACCATTTCAAACATGATGTAAAATGGTGCAACCACTAAGGGAAGCAATGTGGCGTCTCCTCAAAAATTGAGACAAGAATTACTATACAACCCAGCAATGTCATCTGGGCAGATACCCAAAAGAAGTGAAGGCAGGTCACTATTTGTCGCTCTTCATCCATGTGCACAACAGTATTATTCACAAGAACCCAAAGGGAGAAGCCACCCATGTGTGCAAAACACATGAATGGATGAACAAAATGTGATGTATGTATGCACACGGGGAATATTATTCAGCCTTAAGAAAGGAAATTCTGAGCCAGGTGTGGTGGCGCAGGCTTGTAATCCCAGTACTCGGGAGGCTGAGACAGGAGGATCTGGGTTCGCGGCCAGCCTCAGCTACTTAGTGAGGCCCTCCGCAACTTAGTGAGACCCTGTTTCAAAATAAAGAATAAAAAAATAGGGCTGGGGGTGTAACTTGGAGGTAGAATGCCCCTGGGTTCAATCCCCGATACTGCAAAAGAAAAAAAAAGGAAGGAAATTCTGCAACATGCTAAAACATGGATGAACCTTGAAGACACTATGTAAATGAAATGAGCCAGGAACAAAAGGGCAAAAACCGTATGATAGTCACATTCTTAGAGACACTAGAATGGAGAGAAGAATGGGGCGTTGTTGTGAAAAGGTAGACACTTTCAGGTTTTCAAGATGAAAAGACATAGAAGTTGAAAGCAGAATGGTGGTTATCAGAGACCAGAGAAAGAGGTGTGGGGAAAGGTTGACCAATGAGTACCAAGCTATAGCTAGACTGGAGCAAGAAGTTCTGATGCCCCATTGCACAGCAGAGTGATTATAGAGAACAATAATGCACCGGACATATCTTTCTTTCTTTTTCTTTTTCTTTTCCTTTTTTTTTTTGGTAATGGAGATTGAACTCAGGGGCATTCTACATCTGAGCTACCCCCCCAGCCCTATTTTATATTTTATTTTGAAACAAGGTCTCACTAGGTTGCAGAGGGCCTCACTAAGTTCTGAGGCTGTCTTCGAACCTGCGATCCTCCTGTCTCAGCCTCCTGAGTACTGGGATTACAAGTACGGGCCACCATGCCAGGCTTGTACTGGACATTTCTAAAAGCTAGGAGAAAGAATTTTTCAATGTTTCCACCATAAAGAAATGAGAAGTGTTTGAGGAGATAGATGTGTTTAACCTGATTTAAACATTACACAATGGATACAGGTATGGAAACATCACGTTATTCCATTAACACATACAATTTTTATGTTTTTATGTATTAGTTAAAAATAGCTTGAATTTAAATTGTAAAAAGATAATGTACAAAAAAGATGCAAAGAGTTCTAGAGATTGCTTGCACAACAATACGAATGTGCTTATACTAAACTGTATGCTTAAAAATGGTCAAGGTGGGGCTGCAGGTGTAGCTCAGTGATAGAGCACTTGCCTAGCATGCATGAGGCCCTAAATTCAATTCCAGCACAGCCAAAATAAAACAGACAAAAAAGGTTAAGGTGGTAAATTTCACGTTATGTGTATTTTATCACAATGTGTATGATGTGTATGTGTGTGTGCGTGCGTGTGCGTACATGTATGCGCACACTAAGGATTGAGCCCAGGGCCTGTATAGTGCTCTACTACTGAGCTACATCTTCAGTCCCACAATTTTTAAAAACCCATCATCAACTATGAAGGTTACAAATTAAGATGTCATCCCTGGGGGAATTCTGTGTACTAAACATCTCAGAGAGATAACAAACTAATTTCCTCTAAAGGTCAGTTATTAATTTGGACTTTTCAGATCACAAGAGACAGAAAATCTAACTGGAACTGGGGAGAAAACAAAGTGTGATGTTCATGAAGTGGGAAGGGGGTGGGGGCCGGGAGGGACGCCCAGTCACGGTCACAGCCTACTCTCTTCTGTGGCCACTGCAGTCTCAAATAGGTGCACGGTAGTTGGGAGTGGCACATGTCTGTTATCCTAGGACTTGGGAGGCTGAGACAGGAGGGTAGAAAGTTCAAGGCCAGCCTCAGCAACTTAGCAAGACCCTGTTTCAAAATAAAAAGGGCTGGAGGTGGCTCAGAGGTAGAATACCCCGGGTTCAATCCCCAGTACCACAAACAAGAAAAAAAAGAAAAGAAAAGCATGAAGAACTTCTAAAAAATCATCATATATAAATATTAAATCACCAATATGATAATCATGAATGATTTTTATCTTATTGGCTAGTGATAATGAAGAATATGACTCTATAGCTATATCTTCCTAATCTACTGATCTATATGTTTGTATTTATTAAGTAAAATTACCAGATGTATTTCAACCTCTCCCCTTTTCACTAGTAGAATTACTCTATGAACATAAAATCAATAAAATTGTATTTCTTCAAAATATTCTGCATGTCATACTTTTGACCTTCTTTCCAGTTAATTCCTGAAATTTTAATAGTCAATAAATCTTCCCATCCTTTCACAAATACTATTCCAAATATATTTTATCTACATAAACATTTATCTAATAATTTTCTTAAATATCTATCCCTAGCTATATCTACAAAGATATGTATTTTGCAAAATCTCTTCATAATGGTCCATACCAAAGAATTCAACCAAATTGTAGCTTTCTATGAATGGTCAATATAAATGTTTATGAACTGATTGCTGCTATCACTAACTGACATTGTCTTTATACTTTACGAAGTAAACAAAACCTTAGCTTTTAAAAAGGATAGAGAGCAGGGCATGGTGGTACACACCTGTAATCCCAGTACTTTGAAGGATGAGACAGGAGAATCACAGGTTTGAGGCCTGTGAGAGCCTGTTTCAAAACAAAACAAAACAAAAAGGGCTAGGGTATAGCTCAGAGGTAGGATGCCCTGGACTCAATCCCCATTACAGAGAAGAAGAAGAGGAGAAGGAGAAGAGGGAGACGAAGGAGGAGGAGGAGGAGGAGGAGGAGGAGGAGGAGGAAGAGGAAGAGTTGGAGGAGGAGGAAGAGGAGTTGGAGGAGGTAAAGGAGGAGTTGGAGGAGGAGGAGGAGGAACAAGAGGAGGAGGAGTGATGAAAATGGTCAGGACTGGCTCTCAGTGATGATTGCACAATATTGTGACTTTATTAAGCACCACTGAGTTGCCTATTTTGAAATGGCTGAAACAATGCATTTATATGTTATGTGCATTTTACCACAATAAAAACAGAAGGAAGCATATTTTGTTTTCTTTGCAGAGGACATGTGGCTCAGCCTGACTGTCCCCTTATTAATTTTTCAGATAGTGTATTAGGTGGACAGCTCCTAATTTAAACCTGAAGTACAGACCACAGTAGCAGATCATTCCAAGAGGGATGGGAAAATTGGTAATTTACCAAAAGACAGGGAGCAATTTAATGCTCTCTGAGGTAGTGTGGGCTTATAATATTAACTTTGTTTTAAAACACTAAATTCCCTTCAAGCCAAAATAATCAAAAAGAAACACCAGGTAAGCTGTGGTGAACCCCACAGATAGATAGGCTGGCCTCCCTCCCCATCTCCGATGCTTCTAGATGGCAAATAAACAAGTGATTCTGACAGAAAGGCCAGCGGCTCCAGATGGGGATGACAGCACAGGCTAACAAAGTAGGGAAGTGCAGACCGGGTTTATTTACAAAGCCTACGTGCTGGAAATGACAGAGATAAAGCTGTTCCCAAGAGGAGCAGCAGCATCCAATGCTCGCCTTTCTCCTGATTTGGTTTGGTTCAGCTCTCTCTCTCTCTCTCTCTCTCTCTCTCTCTCTCTCTCTCGGTACTGGGTATTAAACCCAGGGGCAGTCTACCTCCAAGCCACACCCCCCAGCCTATTTTATTTTTATTTTGAAACAGGGTCTTCCTAAGTGGCTGAAGGTCTTGTTAAATTGCTAAGGCTGGTCTTGAACCTGTGATCCTCCTGTCTCAGTCTCCCGAATACCCCACCCCACCCAGCCCCAAACATTTCTTCAAGATGCACCTGTTAAAATGTAAATGATCACTGGGCATGGTGGTGCACGCTTGTAATCCTAGTACTTGGGAGGCTGAGATAGGAGGATTACAGATTCAAAGCCAGCCTCGGCAACTTAGTGAGGCTCTCAGCAACCTAGTGAGACCCTGTTTCCAAATAAGAAATAAAATAGGGCTAGGGGTATAGCTTGGAGGTAGAATGCCTCTGGGTTCAATCTCCAGCACCAAAAAAATGCAAATGATCCATGGGTGCCAACACCCCAGGCTCCATCAGATATGCAAAGGGTGCTGCAGGCCCGGGTTGATAATGGAGAGCCATCCCAGGGTAGCTTAGCGTGGTGAGTGCTCATCCTGGGCAGAGCTCCATTCCTGCACGGCGGAATACTGTGAGGACGTTTTACTCTAAGGACCTGGGAGATGAGCCTAGAAAGAGCAGAGATGCCATAGCTTATCCGCCCATCGAGGGCCTGATGCTGTGGCAAATTTCCCCAAAGCATGGCCCCATCGATACACGTGTCTGACAAGTCAATGTGGCCCGCCTCTCTTCTGGAGACGAGTGAGCAGTAGACTCTTCTCCACCCATACTCTTTTTTTCTTTTTTGAGTAGTAGGGACTGAATCCAGGAGCATGCTGCCTCTGAGCCCGATCCCCAGCCCAATCTTATTTTTTACTTTGAAACAGGGTCTCACTAAGTTGCTGAGGCTGGTCTGGAACCTGCAATCCTCCCATCTCAGACTCCCAAGTACTGGGATTACAGGTCTGTGCCACCACACCTGGCTTCCACCCATACTCTTAACACACAAACACACACACACACACACACAACACACACACACACCACACACACACACACACACACACACACACACACACACACACTCCCTTCAATCCCTCAGTAGTTGCCTTGTGTCAGGTCTTGGGTTAGATGCAAAATGAATAGAAAAAAGGCCCCCTGCTTTTGCGGTTACTAAAGGACAGAGATAAGCAAAGACGTGTTTAAATGACGGTGTGGTTTTCGGATGCTATGATATGGAAGTGCACAGAGGCCAGAAGGACCCAGAAGAGCCTTCTACACCATTGGTCTAAGTGTGTCCAGTTTCTATCTGATGCAAGAGTTCTCGCATCCCAACATGAATGGTGACAGCAGTCTGTGTTTATAGAACTAGACCTCTGTCCTGTACTGACCGTGTGATGCCTGTTGTCAACACTCCGCAGATAGATATTAACTCAGCTAATCCTGCAGGACCCTCCTAAGAACCCTTGGAAGCATCATTACTCCTAACCCTACTAACCCTACTCTTTTGTTTGTTTTGTTTTGCAGTACTGGGTTGAAATCCTCCAGAGCTTCACACATGCTAGACAAGTGCTCTACCACTGAGCTACATCCCCAGCCCTATTTCTTTCTTTTTTTTTTTTTTTTTGAGACAGGATCTCATTAAGTTGCCCAGGCTGGCCTCAAGTTTGCGACCCTTCTGCCTCAGCCTCCCGAGTACCTGGGATTATGGGTATGCACCACCACCACTTTTCTTTTCCTTCTTTTTTTTTTTTTTTGGACCCTGGAATTAAACCCAAGAGTATTCTACTCCCAAGCTATACCCCTAGCCCTTTCTTTTCTTTTCTTTTCTTTTCTTTTCTTTTTTTTTTGTGGTACTGGGGATTGAACCCAGGGGCATTCTACCTCCGCACTACACCCCCGGCCCTATTTTTTTTTATACTTTATTTTGAAACTGGGTCTCACGAAGTTGCGGAGGGCCTCACTAGGTACAGAGAGAGAGAGAGACAGGGAGAGAAAGAGAGAGAGAGAGAGAGAGAGAGCTGAGGCTG